>CAJHQP010001010.1:0-136683 GCA_905132765.1 Moricandia arvensis
ATCCAACTCGCCCGTTCGGCGAGTTGGATCAACCTTCCTGACTCGCCGTAAGGCGACTGGACCGGACCTTATGCCTTCCGTTGAGGCTTGTAATAGAGAAGTTATTACAAGATAAGTTGATGGAGTTTACCTTTCTCAGAACTTGATGAGGGATAGTATCTACCAGGGTTTGGAAGATATCTCAGAGCCCACAGATGCCAGATTTAACATGTTAATGGGATGCATTCAAGCACTCGACGAAAGGAGGAGCAGATTGGTGATTGCTCAGAGGAAGATGGACAATCAGAAAACCAGAGAAGATGATGTTGTGAGAGGCTTCATCAATGCATGGTTTGAGACGAGCATAGAGTATGTGGATATTTGCTTTCCACATTGGTTTGATGAATCACATTCCTAGTCTAGAAGTCCAAACGTTGAGCTTAAGACTATAACCAAGCGATGAGAGGGAGACAACCCACTATTTAGTAAGTTTTATTTTTAGTTACTTAGTTATTAATTATGCTTTTTTCCTAATTACTTCAGGTTTTCATAGGAGGAGTAAAAAAGTTTGAAACCACCATCGGTCGACACCAACACCTCACCTCGGTCAACGGCTTAGATGGTTCACCATCGGTCGACACTCAACCCCCACCATTGGCTGACATTCTTTACGGAGTTTGTAACATTGACTTTCTCTTTACCTTTTACTCATGCTTTAGTTTTTTATCAACCAAACTCGACGAGATATCACTAGGGACAGTGTCATTTAATTCTGGGGGGGAGGTTCGCTGATGCTTTTATCTATTTTGAGCTTTTATCTATTAAGTTTTTCAAATAGAGTTGTAGAGTCAAGAAGGGGATTATGATCAAAACTTATTTATTGAGTAACCAGACTATAGCACCATTCTTAGACATGTTGATTGTAGAGATTACTAGAGATGTCAAAGTGGATCATCATGCCATTAGATCACACTTACTAAGAAAGTTTGAAGGAACCAAGGCTGATCTAAAACCTAATATTGACTATTTTACTTGCTTTGGGGCTTGGTATACATCAGATCAGATTCCTTTTGCAAGTTTGTATGGTACTAGTCTGTGTATTTCTGATTTTCCTTCTATTTCTCTTCAGGTTCTATAATAGAAAAGATTGAGATTATCATCTGAGATGAAAAGGGGTAGGTAAATTACCGATGACACCACTATTCTAATTCAAAGGAGTAATCAGACATTGTTGGAATCGAGGGGTAGGTACATTACCAATGACCCCACTATTCCCCTACAACTTTGTTACAAAATGAGATGGCAAGATAGACTGTAGCAGCATAATTTCCATTGAATTTGAGATCCAAAAAGATTCTGAGAGAGAAGAGGGAAGAAAGGGATCAAGAAAAGCTTTATACCTATACATGTAGGTTTGCATGAGTTGAGTCCATGTGTCCTTTGATCGATACTCCCAAGGTAAAATCTGCACTTTATTTTTTAGCAAAGAAATGAGATCAGTAGAGGGACGAGTCAAATTAGTATTTGTTGAGTTGTTGGTACAATGGATTTGGTTGCTATACTAGGATAGGGCATATAAAGTTTCTCTTTCATTAGCATTATTCGATGTGTGTATAGTAGGGGTGATAGTTATGCTTATGTATTATGTGAGTCCCCACTTTTCAAACCTATTTTGCAAGCTACCTTTGTTTTACTTGAAGACAAGGAAAAAGTTAAGTCTGAGGGAGTTGAATTACCTTGTTATTTACCAGTTTTAGATTATCATTTGGACCATATTTGGAGTCTACTATGTATGTCTAGACTGTAAGAGTCTTTTCAGGTCAAGGTAAGTTTTGGAGCATTATGGAGACATTTAGAGGAGACTTCTATTAGTTTTTCATGATTATATAAGTCTTAGTTGAAGTCAAGCATGACCATCGATCGACGGAGCATCCTTGTTGTCGATCGACGGTCTCTCGCAGAAGTATTGGCCGACTACAAACCCAAGTCAAGAAAAATTACGACAATGCCCCCTAAACGAGTTTTGACCTAGTTTATAAAGTTTTGCCATTGTCTAGGCAGAGGGACATGATTTCATATAACACAAAGTATTATTTACAGCTTTTTAGTTTTCTTAGTAGTTTTAGAAGAGAAGATCTAAACTCCTTCAGAGATTTGTATTGGAACCCCATTATTTATTTTATGTATTATATTATTCAGTCTATCATGCTTTCTATGATTATTTCTGAGTAATTCTCTTTTTAGATTTAGGGTTTATAATGGTCTTGATGAATTAGCCCCAAAATAAGAGTGATAGGATGAAGAAATATCAATCTTTGGAATTGTGTTTAATGCTTGCGTTCTAGAGTAGTTAACTAGAAACCTGAACCTAGGACATGGACAACTACAAGAGTAGGTTATGTGCGAGAATTGATTCTATTGAGCTAGGTTGTTAGATAGATGCGAGAGCTGGCTTAATTAACCTAGCGGACGAACTTCCTATGTGATAACTGTCGATCAATACTAGGCCTTAGCCATCGATCGACGGTCGACTCCTCTGTTCCCAAATGAGAGTTGGAACGAGAGGGGGCCAAATTTGTTGATTAAGGTCCTTGCATATTAATAATTCCGCACATCATATACACTAATTCACTTGCCAGAAACCATAGATCTATCTTTTCCATATTTAAATCAACTTAACTTATTTAGACAATTTTCTTTTCAGATAAAATCTATAATAAACCTCCTATTTATAGTATGCCTAGGTTAACCATTAGGAATACATAAATTTATTGTGTGCCCTCGCTCTCTGTGGATTTGATCCCTAAGTACTACAATTAGATGTCTCTTGGCAAGAGTAGTTTGTAGGCTTAATTTGATAGAATGTCTGCCTTAAAATAAACCTTAACCCGCATGCTGTCACTAGTCACTGCTCCCATTTGGGCTATGAAGTAAGCCTCACAACCCAAAGAGGCGAAGAAAAAATAGAATTTTCTACAAAATCCGGCTAAGGGGGTGTTCTTGTGTATGCGAACATAGTAATGGAGAAGGTAATAGCCGAAATAGGATTCGTTTTGGCTTGAGCGCCC
Organism: Moricandia arvensis; assembly: GCA_905132765.1. Lineage (NCBI taxonomy): Eukaryota > Viridiplantae > Streptophyta > Magnoliopsida > Brassicales > Brassicaceae > Moricandia > Moricandia arvensis. Next base: position 3,048 of record CAJHQP010001010.1, read on the forward strand.
AAAGCTGCTATATATTTGACACAGGTTTGCCTTAATGCTGAAACTATGGTGAATGCATCCATCATCATTAATGCATAAATAGAGATACCAATTAGTAGTGATTGAATTCCTTCTATGGCTCTACATGAGAAACCAGTACGAATATAACCTACATGTCCAATTGAACTATGAGCTATAGGTCTTTTGACTTTCGTTTGGGACATGGCGGCCAGTGCTCCTAAGATCATAGAAGCAGTTTTGCAGAAAAAGAAGATTTGTTGCAATGTATCTCCATAGGAACCATAAGTAGAAACACGTAAAATATTAGCAGAAATAGAGATTTTAAGCGCAATAGAAAGGAATGTTGCAACCGGGGTGGGCAACCCTCATAGATATTTAGTACCCACATATATAGCGTCAAAAGAATATGGAGTCCGAGGGGGATGGGGGGTTTTCTTTGGGGCTCGAAAGATTTATTAGACCCACAAGTTTGAAATACGCCACTGGGGAATTCTCAACGAGAAAGTGCTCTATGAACCGAACGTTAAAGGTTCTTTCCATCCACGGCTGTTCATGTAACTCCACTCTTGACTTGGATTATATTTCCAAAAAATTTCCGCTCTCGGCCATTCCACACGCTTCCTAGCCGAGGTGTGTTTATCTGAAGTGGATTCTCTCTTTTCTAGTAGATGTCGAACCTGCTGCCCCATTGACTAAGAAGAGGGGCGGGCGCATCAGCTACATGGACCCCTTCCTTTCTGTTGTTGCCAGTGCTTTCATGGGCCGAGACGGAATTTTTATTATACTGTAATGGGTATGCAAAGCCCGCAGGCTGCTATCCCAATAGGCCAGCGGGCAGAACGAGGAGAGGGTCCGACAATCGTGGCCGAAAAAGCATGCTCCCTTCAGATAACACGTACTGTAGGCCATCCTCGGCCAAGAAAGAAAATCTCTCAATCTCCTAAAGCCTTTTCAGACCCGCCGCATCTCCCTCCCTTCACTGAGCCTTTCCAAGGATTGTCAAGACCTTATCAGAAATTGGTGGGCATTCTTTCCGGAGAATGGGTTTTGTTTTGAACATAGGCTCAAACATGATTTGAACGTCCTAGCTACGCCATGCGTTCAATAAAAAATCTGGAAAGCTGCAAAGATGACAAAAAGAGGGTGCTTTCCCTATGTTGCACTGAAAAAAGGACCTAAGAGCATTTTCTCTTAGGTTTTTTCCTCCCGCGCTTGCCGCCGCCTCGCCCCCGTTAGAGGGGAAGGGGAAGATTAGAAAAGCTAAAAAGACAGAGGGAGGGGGAGCAGCATCTTATTCTCTTCGCGAGAACTTTCGGAACGAAGACGCATTCGAAACGGGCTCCGCGTTCATTTCCTTGGCAGAAATGATCCAATCCATTTGGGGCTTCGGCCAAAAACGAATTGTACTTGATTCATAGACAGAATCAATGATAAATAAACAAAAGATAGATGAAAGATATATCTTTTCTTTCTATAAAAAAGAAGAAAAGAATAGACATCTCTTTCTTTAGATGTTTATCTATCCTTTTGATTTTATATCCTTATATCTGCTCTCTCAATTTTTGTTAAGAGAGAGAGCAGATAGATCATATCCCTTATTTCAAACACTAATTCCTATCTATTGATAGGAAGATCTTCGTGTAATAGCGGACTTTGCCTTTTTATGAATTTATCATATCCAATGCAGCTTACCACAAGAACCCCACCCCATACGACTTGAATCAAACAAATTAAGTTGTAGGTACGGGCTTCATAGCTACTTTCATTCTAAAGGACAGCAAAGAACAAATCTTTAGTCAATAGGAGCCCTACTTCCCAAGGTATTTCTTACTCGGCTAAAAGGAGAGGTTGTGAACACAAAATCGACTGAAAGGAAAAGTTGTGAACACAAAATTGACTGAAAAGGAGAGGTTGTGAACACAAAATCAACTGAAAGGAGAAGGACAAGAGCGGTCTTGCTTGGCGCGAAGGCTGCTGGTTTTAGGGTACGGTACTAAAGGTCCTCGGACTTCCAGGCGGTTTTGATTCTGGTAAGCAGTTCACCATTATAACTCACCAATACAGCCCCCTATGGTTTTTGTTACCGAGATATTTTTTTTCCATTGTTCCTAGGGATTTTTTGGGTAATCTGCTCCCATGCTGCAAACAGTCAAATCAGAACTCGACCTTGCCGCTCTTCTTTCTTTCCTCGCGGGCAGGAAGCACACCAGCGGCGTGCGTTGTGTGATTGTACTGTGCTTTTACACTTGATTGGGTGGACAGTTGAGCAGAAGAAAACTTTGATTCACCGGCTAGCAGGCGAGCGGCATGCTTATCTTGTGTGAAAACACTATAGAGTGAGTGGCTCTTCTAAGCGGGCAGTTGTATGACAAAACTACAAGGTTTTTCTTTTCCTCGTGTAACATGCTATGGTCTGAATGCCCTTATGAGGTAGTGATAAGTTTCACTAGCTCTAAGCCTGGCCTGTGCGCGGTTAGCAAGATTGGCCGCAATCTGAGCGGTACCACCCACCCTACTCTACCACCTATAGGCGGCCGTCCGTCTTACAGCCGCCTGAGAAGGAATTGTGTTGGTCTTTAATAAGAATCATAGAGCGATAAATAGAATCCCCATAATAATACCACTAGATCGAGCACCAGTGATTTCGTATCCGGTCAAAATCTTGGCTAATTGGTCGAAGTGGGTAGCTCCAATAGACCCATAGATCATGGAACAAATAGAGTGGGTAAGCCCAATCACCACACTACACATATAGACCGGAATCCCTGTCATTACCATACGCGCGACTCTCACCGCATACGGCTCGCATAAAGACACCTAAATCCATCCCGTGCCTTTTCTTCCCACCTCTCCTTTCAATCGAGTTACTAAGCTCTGCAATCCTTGATCAAACTTGCCCAGGCGCTACTAATTAAATGGGGGTCTTTCCCTTCGCTATTGTATATTGTATGTTTTGGCTTGGCTTTGTCCAAAACTAAAACAGGAGGCATTCCGGCAGGCCCGTGCGTGTAGGAAGGCTGACCATTACATAAGCTAAAAGACTAGGATTACAAGCCAGCCGGAATTGACTCGCTTCTATTCCCCGTTGGGATTGGATATAGATGGGGAATCTATTGATCGTAGTAGTTTGCCAACCTCTCTAACTAACATACGTTCAAATTTTCGGCATGGCCAAAAAAAGAAAGAGCTTCGCTTAGTGGACCTTCCTACGCTGACGAATACCTCCCTTGTCTTCTCTTCAGTCTACAACAAGTGGGAGAGGCAGGATTAACACCTACGAATAAAAACTTCAACAGATTTACAGTTTGCCGCTTTTGACCACTCGGCCACTCTCCCCTTCCCGGGCCGAGCACCCTCAATTGGTTCTAAGAACTAGTTTTTTAATCAACAAAAAAAACTTATTTATTTGATTGAAGGGAAGTTATACTATTTCTTAGCTTAGCTAGCGTTCCGGAAGAATCTAGTAAATTAGTCAATTCATAATAATCTCTGTAAAGCAAGGGGCAAAGCTTATACGACAGCTTCCCCCTCATGTAGTCGTCGGCCTTCTACCTTAGCCTCCTTCGTCGCTTCTGGCAAAGCAGTGAGCCTACTTAAATAGCCTACGCTTAAAAAGCCTAGTCTACTAAAAGAGGGCTACAGTAAGCAAGTTTCGCCCTTTGTTTTTGTTGTGGGTTGCACCTCACCGCAGGAACTAAATGAATGAAATGAGTGGAATGGTTAACCTTCCCCCTTTTGAATTACGAAGAACTTCGTTGCCACTAGTGGCAAAGCAAATTTCAACCATCCCACCCAAAAACACTCTAACCCTAAAGAGAGTTCAGTCTACAAGAAGATGACAGAGCTTTAGCCATTGGACTACATCGCACTATCCGCCCTAAACCCTTTTCTTGTTTGTTCAGATTCTTTTCTTTTATGAATGAGGCTAATGGAGACAAATTCCTTCCGAGTAATGAAGAGATACTTGCTCCTATGGACTTTCGGTGTTTATTATTTGACAATTGCATTGAAATTAGAAGTTCTCCAATTACTCCTGCACAAGCAACAACAGTTATGGATAGCCCTGTTCGGCGCACGATCGCAGCGATAAACCAGAAATAAGACGTTACGTTGAAGGTGATGAGATCAAAAAGTGTCGTTGTTACGGTTAATAAGTGATCAATTATCATCTGAAAGCTACAGCTGCGTTTTCTATTATTAGCACCGACGTCATACAGACTCCACAGTTTTGCGTATAAAGTAACATAAACAGGTGACTTTTTTGTGTCGCAAACGCTGGTCGAAGCGGTTAGCAAAAGAACATGGGTGATACCTAACATTGTGATATTTCTATATGGCGTAATGAGACGGATACGTTCTCATCCAAAGCAACTTGAGAGTAATTAAGGATACATTTTGCTCTTGTCCCTTTGTATAAACTGGAAATGGTTTGAGAAACTATTTTGCCTCGTTGACCTTTGTAACTTGGTTTGCTATTAAGAGTAGATTATCAGCGCAGGACATGCTTGGGTTTTAAATATATCAACATCTTGTATTGTATTCATCTTGCATTCTACAACACAAGCAACTCTAGTAAAATTAAATACTTATATCTAACCAGTCTTTAAATTATGCGGACATTGCCATACGGCATATTCATTTATTCAAAGTTTTTTTTTTAACCACAAACTCAAAATTTATACATAAATTTAAGAAGAAAACAATTTCTATACATTTCTTTATTCATTTTCATTTAGAAAGTTGGCAAGCATTTGTTAATCAGGTCAAACAAACAAAAAACTACGTAATCAGAGAGGTGGTTCAGCAAGCAGCCTTGCTGAAGCCAGTCACAAAGACGTAATAAGATTCTTTCACTGACGTCTCCTTTCATTGTGAATGAAGGCAACTTCACCAAAAAGATGTTGCAAAAGTTGGTCATACTGATCAAGCCACGTCCTTATTTTTGTCCTTTTCTACTGCAAAACACTAACACAAACCATTAAACTAGGCAACCAATAAACAACTTGACAAACTCTTTAGAGATTCTCGGGCTGCACTGTTGGAATAAGCTTGAAACACAAGCTATCATAATCCTACCGAGATATAGTTTACTAAAGTGATCAGGAAGCGTCTATTTGTGTTAGTTCTAATAAGATTAGGAGTTATCTAATTCTTATTAAGTAGATAACGACGTGTTAAATTACTTACGAGCTGTGAGTTTTGAGATTAGGTTTTTGAGTGATTTTTCCTTAAAGGCTTATAAGAGCGAGATACTTATTACCATTTCTTTAAATGATTATAAGAGAGATATACTTATTACCAAGTTCTTGAGATCGTGATCATACAAATCATACTACAAACCTGAAACCGTGAATCTATATTTGGTATCAGAGCTGATATCACCATGAGCGATGTTAAAAACGAAACTGAGATGAACACCAAGGAATCCAGACCTTCCTCGATCAGAATTCCGATGCTGAATTTTACAAACTACATTGTCTGGGCCATGAGGATGAGAATCGCTCTCAAGGTTAACAAAGTATGGGATACCATTGATCCAGGAAACAAAATTGAGGAGAAAAACAATGTGGCAATTTCCTTACTCTTCCAATCAATACCCGAAGCACTAACTTTTCAGGTTGGAGATCTTGACACAGCGAAAGCAGTGTGGGATGGGATTAAGGCACGACATGTTGGAGCTCAGAGAGTACGAGAGGCACGATTACAAACATTAATGGCAGAGTTAGATCGACTCAAGATGAAAGAAGGAGATACGATTGACACATTCGTAGGAGGACTATCCGAGATATCATCAAAATCGGCTTCTCTAGGGAAAATCATTGAACAGTCATCAATTGTGAAGAAATTTTTTAAAAGTCTACCAAGGAAAAAATACATTCATATTGTTGCCTCTCTTGAACAAATTCTCGACCTAAATTCAAAAAGCTTTGAGGACATCGTGGGAAGACTCAATGCATACGAAAAAAGGATTTGTGAAGAAGAAGAATAACAACAAGATGAACAAGGAAAGCTGATGTACGCCAACTCGGAAATAAGGCAAGATGGATATGGTAGTTACGGTGGAAATAGAGGTAGAGGACAAGGAGGTCATTCTACCTGGAGAGGAAGAGGTAGTGGCAGGTATGGAAACTTTTACAGTGAAAGAGACGCATACATGCAAGGACAAGGCCGAGATGCTTCACATATCACATGCTTTCGATGTGATAAGCTCGGCAATTATGCGTCTGACTGCCCCGATACACTTCGTAAGCTCCAAGAAACAGTCGAGAAGAAAACTGAAGATACACAAGAGGCTGATGACCTAATGATGCATAAAGTGGTCTACCTCAATGAAAAGAAAGTTATTCCAAATGTATTTGATAATCAGCTTGATGCAAAGAATGTTTGGTACCTTAACAATGGAGCGAGCAACCATATAAGTGGAAATATAATGTTCTTTATCTCACTTGACAAAACAATCACGGGGAAGCTAAGGTTTGGAGACGATTCCTCTATCGATATAACAGGAAAAGGATCGATTCAGTTTGTCTTTAAAGGAGGAGAAAAGAAGATCTTAAATAACGTGTATTACATCCCATGTTTGAAGAGTAACATAGTCATTTTGGGTCAAGCCACATAAGCAGGATGTGAAGTACGAATGAAAGGCGACCTGCTCATCTTATTTGATCGACTTGGAAACTTAAGGCTCAGGACTACTAGATCCAATACAAAGTTTCTCTAGAAGTCGATAATCTCGAATGTCTACACGTCTCGACAAACGCCAAATCAATCAAGTGGCATGCACGACTTGGCCATATCAATAATGACACAATGAAAACGATGATTGGCATACCTGCACTAACAGTCGAGAAAGATACATGTATGTCTTGCCTTCTTGGAAAGCAAACAAGGCCGCCTTTCCCACAAGCGACTACATATCGAGCCACTCGTCCTCTCGAGCTCGTTCATGGAGATCTTTGTGGGCTTATCACACCATCAACCCCAGCACGTAAAATATACGTGTTTGTACTTATTGATGATCATTCTCGTTATATGTGGACTATGTTGCTACAAGAAAAGAGTGAAAGTTTTGAAAAATTCAAAAGGTTCAAGATGTTAACTGAGCATGAAACAAAGTCTGTACTAAAGACGTTTCGCTCAGACAGAGGGGGTGAGTTCTGTTCGCATGATTTTCAAGCATATTGCAATGAGAATGGTGTTAATAGACACTTAACAGCACTGTACTCCCCTCAACAGAATGGGGTAGTGGAAAGACGAAACCGAACACTTCTAGAGATGACCAGGAGTATCTTAAAACATATGAAGGTACCGAATGTGTTTTGGGGCGAAGCTGTTAGACATTCCACTTATTTAATAAATAAGATCGCAACTAGATCACTAGCGGGAAAGACGTTATATGAGGCTCTACGGGGTATAAAACCAAACCTAGCGCATCTTAAAGTGTTTGGATGTATCTGTTATGCCAAGACAGACACGATGGGAAGAAAAAAACTTGATGACAGGTCTATGATCCTAGTTCACTTAGGAACAGAACCTGGTTCGAAGGCCTATCGGGTGCTTGATCCCACAAAGAAGAAGATAGTAGTCAGCCGCGATGTTATCTTTGATGATAGTAAAGGTTGGAACTGGAATAATCACGAGTCGGTTAACACCAATGGCCACTGAACCTTTACGATTGATTTAAGAGAAGTTACAGAAGGAAATGAACATAATGAGACAGAAGGGACGACACAGACAGAAAACGAGACTGAAGCTGTCGATGTAGAAGAAGAAGATGACGATAGCGATGATGATGACAATCAACAAGAACAACCACAACTAAGAAGATCATCGAGGGCCAGCACCAAACCTGCATATCTTGATGACTATGTTCTTATGGCGGAAACAAAATATGAACGTCTCTTAATGATAATAAACGATGAACCTTGGGATTTCACTGAAGCTAAGGAACTGAAGGTTTGGGTTGATGCGTGTAAAGGTGAGATCTTCAGCATTGAAAAGAACAACACACTGGAACTCGTTGACCTACCTTTGGTAGTAAAACCTATCGGCTTGAAGTGGGTGTTTAAGATTAAAAGAAAATCCTATGGTAGTATCATCAAATACAAAGCATGGCTGGTGGCAAAAGGGTATATGCAGAGACATGGGGTCGATTACGACGAAGTCTTCGCACACGTCGCTCGTATTGAGACCATTCAATTGGTTATTGCCTTAGCAGCCTCCAAAGGTTGGGAGATACACCATCTTGACATTAAAACTACGTTTCTTCATGGGGAATCGAAAGAAGAAGTATTTGTCACCCAGCCAGAAGGTTTTAAAGTCGTGGGCATGGAGGACAAAATTTGAAAGTTGAAGAAGGCTCTCTACGGGTTAAGACAAGCACCCAGGGCTTGGAACACTAAGTTGAATAAAATTTTACAAGAATTCAAGTTTCAGAGATGTGCAAAGGAGCCTTCACTATACATGAAGTAGGATAGGAGTGGTACACTCATCGTAGTTGTATATGTGGACGATATACTTGTCACAGGATCATCATTGTAGTCTATTCTTCAGTTCAAAAAAGAGATGGCAACAAAATTCGAGATGAGTGACCTTGGTAAGCTGACATACTATCTAGGAATCGAAGTACATCAAAAATCAAGATGGTATTAAATTGAAACAAGATAGATATGCTCGAAAGATACTTGAAGAAAATGGAATGGGCGCCTGCAACCCGTCTTCTATACCAGTGGATTTTAATGTAAAGTTGTCCAAATCACCCGAAGAGAGGGACAATGATGAAAAGGAATATAGAAGAAACATAGGTTGTCTATGTTACTTACTTCATACCCATCCAGACTTATCGTTTAGTGTCGGGGTATTAAGTAGGTACATGCAAGATCCTAAGGAATCACACGATGCAGTTTAAAAACAAGTGTTACGATACCTACGAGGGACAATATCACTTGGTCTTGTGTTCGCGGAATTAACAAGTTTGGAATTAATGGGGTTAAGCGTCAGCTCTCATGTTGATATTGATGACGACAAAAGCATTACAGGGCATGTGTTCAATCTAAATACGAGTCCAGTTTCGTGGTGTTATTGTAAGCAAGAGATAGCTGCATTGTCATCCTGCGAGGCCGAGTTTATGGCAGCTACTAAAGCGCCTAAGCAAGCCATATGGCTTCAATACCTTCTAGGAAAAGTTTTCGGGCAAGCAAGCAAGAAGGTAACCATAAGGGTAGATAATAAATCTGTAATTGCACTTACTAAGAATCCACTGTTTCATGGACGGAGCAAGCATATACATAGAAGGTTTCACTTTATACGAGAATGTGTTGAGAATGAACAAGTGGAAGTTGAGCATGTTCCAGGGAATGAACAAGTGGAAGTTGAGCATGTTCCAGGGAATGAACAAAGAGATGATATATTGACCAAGTCTCTTGGTAAATTCGCAGAGATGATAAAGCTTATTGACGTCCAAGTAGTGAAAGAAGATGACTTCAAGCTTAAGGAGGAGAATGTTGGAATAAGCTTGAAGTTAGCTTGAAACACAAGCTATCCTAATTCTACCGAGATATGGTTTACTAAAGTGATTAGGAAACATCTATTTTGTTAATTCTAATAAGATTACGAGTTATCTAATTTTAATATAACTAGATAACGACGTGTGGAATTACTTACGAGTTGTGAGTTTTGAGATTAAGGTTTTTGAATGATTTTTTCCTTAAAGGCTAATAAGAGAGATATACTTATTACTAAGTTCTTGAGATCATGATCATACAAATCGTATAAAAAAAACCTGAAACCGTGAACCTATAAAAAAACCTGAAACCGCTGTCTTGCGTATAAAGTAACTGAAACAAAAAACAAAAAATAAAAAATAAAAAAAAATAACTGAAACAAGTGACTTTTTGTGTTGCTAACTTCTGCGACCAGTGGTTAGCAAAAGAACTTGGGTGATACCTATCATTGTGATATCTCTATATGGCGTAATGAGACGGATACGTTCTCATCCAAAGCAACTTGAGAGTAATTAAGGATACATTTTGCTCTTGTTCCTTTGTATAAACTGGAAATGGTTTGAGAAACTATTTTGCCTCGTTGACCTTTGTAACTTGGTTTGCTATTAAGAGTAGATTATCAGCGCAGGACATGCTTGGGTTTTAAATATATCAACATCTTGTATTGTATTCATCTTGCATTCTACAACACAAGCAACTCTAGTAAAATTAACTACTTATATCTAACCAGTCTTTAAATTATGCGGACATTGCCATACGGCATATTCATTTATTCAAAGTTTTTTTTTCAACCACAAGTTCAAAGTTTATACATAAATCTAAGAAGAAAATGTTGGAACTATTTTTATGGACATTATGAATAGTGTATTCATATGTCAAAAATGAGTTTTATGTGAATGAGAAATGGAGGTTCAATGTGTGTGATTTGAGAAAATTGTACAAAGTAGCAAATACACACATTGGATATTTGATTGGATTTGGGTTTTGATTTGTTAGTTGGACTTCATGTTCATCAACTTAATCTTATAAACCAAATATGTGTTGATCTTTTATATTGATAAAATATAAAAAAGAAATTCATTTTAAAGTATATTATTTGTTTGATTTGGTCAAACAATAATAACTTTTAATCTTTAATTTCTTAGTCAAAATGTTGACAAGAATTAAATTCTCCATTAGTGCACCATGGAAGTTTCATTTCTATGTTGGAAATGTAACTTGTGCTTCTCATTATTTTTCTATAAAAAGGCTTGTTAGCATTATAGAAAAAAGACATCCAAGAGAATCTAAGACATTGAACAACAAAAGTTTACTCTCTCCCACTTAGAATAATTATGCTAGTATTTTTTTTATTTTGAGTCTGAGAGTGCAACACAAAATTAGGGTCGATAGATTCTGTTTTTCGGTGATGGTAAACAGAAACAATGCTGCAGTTGTATCCTGGGAATCTGAGCGCTATGCAACCGTCACACTACGGGGCGTTTAAAGATTTAAAGAAAGAGATTAACCATCTCAACTCTGCAATTCTTCTTTATTCATTTGTTTCGGTATTGTAATTTTGATTTATGTTTTTTAATATCTTTATAAATATCAGTTGTCCCTATTGTAGTAAAATAAGGTTCCTACAGAAAACAATTTGTATACATTTCTTTCTTTATTTTTATTTAGAAAGTTGGCAAGCATTTGTCAATCAGGTCAAACAAACAAAAAACTACGTAATCAGAAAGGTGGTTCAACAAGCAGCCTAGCTGAAGCCAGTCACAAAGACGTAATAAGATTCTTTCACTGACGTCTCCTTTCATTGTGAATGAAGGCAACTTCACCAAAAAGATGTTGCAAAAATTGGTCATACAGATCAAGCCAAGTCCTTATTTTTGTCCTTTTCTACTGCATGACTTCCTTATTTATTTTAGTTGTTCTCAAAACACTCTAACACAAACCATTAAACTCGGCAACCAATAAACAACTAGACAAACTCTTCAGAGATTCTCGGGCTACACAAGAAAATCATGAAACGTGGAATGTGTTTACTGTTGCTTACAGTTTCAATGGCTGTAATGTGGTCCGCTACCACAGTTTCTGCTCAATCTAGCTGCACAAATGTTCTAATAAGCATGGCTCCGTGTGTAGGCTATATCACTGCGAACTCTTCTGCTCCTTCTCAGCCATGTTGCAATCAGTTGGCTAATGTTGTCAGGTCATCTCCTGAATGTTTGTGTAAGGTTCTCAAAGGTGGAGGCTCTCAACTTGGGATCAATGTTAATCAAACGCTAGCTCTTGCTTTGCCTAAAGCTTGTAATGTTCAGACTCCTTTTAGTCGCTGCAACGGTAAGAATAGACTTTGTTTTTGCAGAATCACTCTCTATTGGATTCATGTTCTCCCTGTCTTTTGTCTCTAACGCATTAAGAGTTCATTATTTTCAGTTAATTCGCTTGCAGGATCATCAAACTTTTCAGGTAAGAGGCCAACTTGCATAATAGATTAATAATAAAGAAATAACCAGTTTGGATAATCGTTATGGAACCTAATAATATATATTTTCGACAATACCGATGAACAGAACATGGAAATGAATCAAAAGAAGGTCCAAGGGTTGGGTCATCGTCTGATGGGAGTTCTACCTAGTTCTCATTCCCTCTTCTCGCCATCCTTTCCACAGCTTCCTACATTATCTACTCAAAATAATGAACTTTTTCTTCAGAAACCACAAAGCTTTGGCCTCTTTGATAGGCATATTCTATACTAGTCTCTATTGAATATGAAGTGTATTTTGGTGGTGTGTGATATATTTTGTGCTTTATAAAACCTACTTTATGAGTGCTGTCGACAAAGAGTATATTGTATCTACTTGCTTTAGGCAATAAACATCACCTTCGAGGTTATGACTTGAAATAAATGTCGGAACCGAAATTTGCACTGTCAATTTCCGTAATCGGAGGAAAGCCAAGAAACCTTAACTTTCCTTAGGTCCTGGATTTCTGCCTAGCCTACGACAAGTAATCAGATTATGAGTAACAAAACACGAGATAATTGAATACAAACTTGCGAGTAAAATGAAAGATCTTATTGAATTATTTTTGCGTAAGAACGTTGCGAAGATACAACAAGTTCTAAGAGCTTCGGCCATAAGAGTTGTTGGCGATTTTCCTAGTTCTAACAACCTATGATCTTAACTTAGTTTGAGTCACAGCTAGATTACAAAACTGTTCCTAAAATCTTTTCCCAGTGCTAAGTTTTGTTGAGAATTTTCTTGTGTGTGCGTCCCCTCGCCTTAGCCTCTCTTATATATCCAATTCAAGGTTGGTCGTCTTTCCTTTTTTACCCCTGATTCGAGTATATCTTTCCGCGTAAATCTTCTTTATCTTCTCGATCTTTCATGATTATCTGGAAACTTAACATTTATCTTCTTTTCCATTTATCTTCTGCGGGAATTAAGTAAACCATCATTGTAATGGGGTTCATTCTCGTCCAAAATCGTAAATAGGCCTTTTGTTGCATTTTAGACTTTTTCGGACCGTTTTGTGACTTGAGCGTTTTTACAATTTCTTTCAGAGAAATTGCTTTTCGTACAATGCTGGTTTATGTACTGTTGGTTCTGTGAAATAATAAAACCATTCGTATAATCAAGATAAAAATGGTGTTAACTTAACCGTTATCATTTTATACGATTAATTTGATTTTTTAACGAGAAGACATGTCCTTGCTAATTTTATCGCAATATTTCAACGAAAACTCTAATCAAGACGAAACGAGTCAGTACGGTAAAGTCCCGAAGGAGAGAGTGACAAAGCAGAGATGGTCTCGTGGATTGTAGGCGACGAGACTCGGTGTTGGTCTCTTCGCCCGTGGACGACGAGACAATGCATGTGTCTTGTCTCCCATAGGTGACGAGACTCGGTGTTGGTCTCGTTGCCCGTAAGTGACGGGCATAGCTTGTGTCTCGTTCCCCTCGGGCAACAAGACTTTTAGCCGATCTTGTTTCCCATTGGTTTGACTAAGCATTGATGGATGAGAGTTAGATTGATTCGTACCCCCCCCCTCCTTCTAGCGCCAAACTATGGGAACCGAAATTCACACTGTCGATTTTTGTTGAATTAGGAACGCAAGGTAAACCCTAGTTTCCCAGAGGTCTCGGATATCTGCTAAACCACACGCCAATAAGTCAGAATACAAAGTAAATATCGAAAAGCAAAGTAAGAATCGAAAAGGGAGCAAATAGATGTCTTATTCTGAATTTGCGTATGAGCGTTTACAACAAGGTAGGAGCCTTGTCTATGAGAGTTGTCGACGAGATCTCTAGTTCTAATAACCTAAGACTGTAAAACCCTAGTTGAGTGGCAGCTCGAATAACAAAAACAGAAAGTTGCCTAAATGTTCTAAGTGCTAAGCTATGTTTGCTCTGAGTGGAGATTTTCGTGTGTGCTCTGCATCATCACCATTGAAGTCCTTATATACTCCTCCATAGGCGGTTTGCTCTTTCCCCTTCTACCATTGGTCGGATTTATCGCTTCGCGGAAATATTCTTTTTTCCTCGATCTTCAAGATTATCTTTGGAAACTGAACATTTATCCTCCGATCTTTGACATTTATTTTCCGAACTTAACATTTATCCCTTCCTGCAAAATAAAAGATAAACCATCACAAAGTTTAGGCTTGACTTCGGATAAAATCACGAATTGGCCTTTGGCCGAGCTTTAGACCTCATCAGGCCGTTTTCTGACTTAGGCATTTCTACGATTTTATCGAAATAACATTGCTAAAACGACGTCGTCCGAGAGTTAAGATCTTTCGGATGGGACGTATGACTCTAGGTTTTTAGTTAACTGTTACCGTCTCATACGATTTACGCGATCCTTTCTCAAGAAAACGAGTTCTTTCGGTAAAGTTCCAATGTCAACCATGATCGAGACAAAACAAAGATAAGTTCGATCAAGTATCGAGAGAGGGACTTAATGAGGGCGAGATGAAAATGGATTGATTGATCCGACTTGCCGAACAAGCGAATCGGATTGCTTGTGCCACCCAACTCGCCATACGGGCGAGTTGGTCGGCCCATGTGGCTTGATTTTCCCTTTCGACAAGCTGGGCGTCTTGCTCGGACATCTCCTTCGTCCGAGGACTTAGATGATCGAGTCGTCTAGTCGTTTCGTTGTATTGTCGTTCGGGGATACGTTTACCCGCGGTGTTGGGACAAACTTTTCTTGACGACTTACCTGTACAGACCGCTCCTTTATGGTCAGTCGAGATTTGACCCCGATCTTCTTCGTTTCCCTTTTTCGAAACATTATCTCTTTCTTGCACAAAGAACGTATGTACCAGCATGTTTCAGTTCCGTCGTAACCGATTTTGATCCCAACACTCGAGCTCTCCATGGACCCTACAACCTGACATCAGTGATCCCATCTCCATGGACCCTACAACCTGACATCAGTGATCCCATCTCCGTGGACCCTACAACCTGACATCAGTGATCCCAACTATCAACTGAATAGTTTGGAAGTATACTTCAGGACGGTTTGGGTTCAGTTGATACATTTGAAATTTCGAGTTTGGTTATGTTGGAGTAAACTACTTGGTTTAGTTATGATGATCTGATCAATATGAGAGAGTAGTTAACTCAAAATCAAAGAGAGCAAAAAAGGTCACATATCAAACACAAACTTATTGACAGCAATGTGTTCTTCACAAAGGAAAACAGAGGAAATCTTGTTTGATTTTTTTATTCTCACACAAAAGATACAAAGACACAACAAAGACGCACTGAAACTGAAGATGAAGATTTTTATTACTCTCTTAAAAGAGAAAACTGAACATCTCTCTTTTATTTTTGGTGTCTCTAATGAAAAGAAATTTTCAGCTGAGACTATTCAAGCCTCGAATGTCATTGATTCTGCTTCTTTCCTTGTGGCATCGAATAGTACAGTGGACAGGTACCTCTCCCCGAAACTCGGGAACACCGCCTGCCAGCAAAATAACAATTCAGTGGAGTTCTTTTAACCTCAGAATCAGTAACACAACAAGGATTCAGTTTGATTGCTTCTTGTTGCTTGTTTATATGAGAGCTTCTTAGCTTTAGCAGTGATGGTGATGACATGCATATAACATAATCCAAATAACTTACCACGAAAAGCTTCCCGGCATTTTCTGGCCTCTTTGCAAGTTTGATTGCTGCGGCTGCTGCTGCACCAGATGATATTCCCACCTACAATTTATAGAATTTTCTTGTCACAAACCTTTTGCATTATTAAATGAGAATATGCAGCAAACCCCATAAACTACAAACAGCTGATCCTACTGAAGTGTATGTTTGTTTTTGAGGCTTGAATCTTAAAAGGCCACAAACTTATCTAAGCAAAGATAAGAGAACCAGCGAAATGTGAAATACTTACAAGAAGACCTTCTTTAAGAGCAAGAAGCCTTGCCATGTCGATGGATTCATCACTTGAAACCTGTAGAAATCATTACAGCAAAGTAAGAATTTGCAGCTCTCTTACATGATGCAATACAGGTTTCTGATCAGTTATTGTATTAAAATTGAAGATTAGTTCTTACTTGAACGACTTCATCTATAAGATCAACCTCCAACACACCTGGTATAAAACCAGCACCTATCCCTTGAATCTTGTGAGGGCCTTAGCATTTTCAGCAAACATCAAAGTGTTAAGCACTTCGGTAATTAAAGAACAAGACACGTAACCAGGAACATGCCTTAGTTATAGTAATAAAACTGAGAGGGAATCACCTGGCTTCCCACCGGATAGAATAGCACTCTCAACAGGCTCCACACCATACAGCTGACACAACAGAGAAACAAAATAAAAAAACCTTAAAGTTGCAAAAGACAAAACTGCTTTAAGCTTTGGATTTTGTTCTCACCTTAACGTTGGGGTTCTGTTCCTTGAGATACTTCCCTGCACCTGTAATGGTACCACCAGTACCAATCCCAGAAACAAATCCATCGATTTTTCCACCAGTGCCTTTCCATATCTCAGGTCCAGTAGTCTCATAGTGGATCTGCACTAGACAAGCTTCAAAATTCAAAACCAGACAGAAAGAGATTCCATCTAAAGCACTACTGAAATAACAAGCAATTACCTTTGGGTTGGCAGGGTTCTCAAACTGTTGGAGCATGTAACCATTAGGTGTTTTGGCTAAAATCTCTTCAGCCTTTGCGATGGCGCCTTTCATGCCCTTAGCAGGGTCAGTTAAAACCAACTCAACTCCAAAAGCTAAGAGAATGATCCTTCTCTCTACACTCATTGAAGCTGGCATTGTAATGATAAGCTTGTATCCCTTGGCAGCCGCAGTGAATGCTAACCCAACTCCAGTGTTTCCACTCGTTGGCTCAATCAGCACACTCTAAAAAAAAAGAAGAAAACTAAAAGGTCAAACACACAATGAACAAAGAAAACTACAGTGGTAGTTTTGAAAGAACCAGGGACCTGACCTCTCCTGGTTTTATAAGACCCTTTTGCTCTGCATCAGAAATCATGCTAAAACCAATCCTACACACACCCACACACACAAAAGAAACAAAGTCACAAAACCGACACTCAGAGAAAGAAAAAAAAAAACACAAAACCTGTCTTTGACACTGGAGCAAGGTTCCATCATCTCGAGCTTAGCAGCGACACGACCAACACATCCTTCAGCCACATTGTTCAGATACACCAAAGGGGTGTTCCCAATCAACTGCGGAGAGTAAGTAAGAATCAATCATTACATTACATGGAACAAATGTCTCACACTTTTTTTTTGATGTAAAATGAATGAACTGTTGAAGAGCCTTACTTCGGTAACATCTTTAGCAATACGAGAGGCCATGATTCTAAGCAAGCTTCACTGCTTGTATTCACAAAGAGAACGTTAAGACCAAAAGGGCACAATAATAAAACAATCCACCACAACCTAAAGTCTAAAACTTTACCAAAACACATCAACAAATTCCAGATGTATGAACACAAATCTAAACAAGAAATCACTATAGATTTAGCATCTAAATCAGCTCAATACCTTTAGCCGATACAATCAAACAGAGTTGAAATCTGAAGAGAATTTTTTTTTTTTTTTTGAAATGGGAAGAGGAAGTGATGAGGAAGATCGTCAATTGATGATTTTATGACTTTCTTTTTATTCTTTATACAGGTAAGATGCCACATGCTTTGGATATATAAAAACACGCGGTGGTTGTCCACCAAAATTCATTCACGGTTTAATGTTATCTGATTTGGTTTAATCTGGTTTAGTAAGACTAAACTAGTTCAATCCTTTTTAATCCAGCCTGGATTATCCAGGTCTGTCACCGGTTTTTACTCATGTTCAAATCCGGTTGATATGGTTTACGTTTAATTTGATTAAATCCATTTAATCTAAATCCAATTAAGTACAGTTTGATCTAGTCATATTCAATTAAATTATATCGGTTTAGTCCAAATTTATCCAATTAAATCTTCTCCACCTTATCTGCTGTAGCACCACAAGTGTAATTCATCTCTTCCATTTAACTTCAAAATTATTTATCGTCGTCATTATGTGACTCATGGTGATTATTCCCTCTTCCCTAGAGATTTATAATCTTTCTATTTAAATTATATCTATTCAATTTATTTTCTTCCTACCTGAGAACGTCACATTCTTAGCAATAAAATATGGAACTTTCTTTTTCACGGGATCATGGCTCGGTCATATAAAATTGTGGTAGAGGAGAACGGATAGACGATGGAACCGGAGGTTAAACTGGGCGAGACTATTTTTTCCAAGGCTCTTGAATCGGGCATGGACGTCCCATACGACTATAATCTAGCGTTTGTATGGCTTGTCCGGTGAAACTCGTGACTAGAATCATGCTAAGCGAGGATGTGGTGGAGGGTGGCTACACGCTTCTATGTGCGTCTTATCCAACTTTTGATTGTCACATTAAGATGATCCTTGAGGAAAAGCTCTTCTCTCCAGCTTGCAACAACTAACTACTGATCAAGTTGAGAGACAAAACGCCCGGCTTTGATGTAATATGGTGTCATTTTGCTTTGAATCTTACTTTGAATGTGACTTGAAATCTTGATTGAAAACACATCCCAATATGATGTAGTGAGCGAAAACAGAGAACATACACAATACACAACATGTCAATTAGAGAACAAACATTTGTTCTTGATATATACGGTGTCGTTTTGTGATTAATCTTGCTCCATGGAGAATCACTTCAACCTTTGATTTTCAAATAAGAAAAGACATTCCAATTTAATTCATTTATCGAAAATACATTTCAATTCTAAGGTTACATAACATCTCTGCCTTAAGATTGAATATAAATACTAAGATTGACAAAAAATATATTAAGATAACTTTGTTGATTGAACATGAGGGAATAACAAAGCAATAACGGAAGGAAATATGTATAAGTAATAAACACACACGAGGGTAAACTACTAATTCAGAGAGAGAGAACAACAAAACGCAGACGCAACACCATAAAGATTAGTGGTTGGTTACTTACTATCTTCTTGTTTGTACTGTCTAATCAGTAGTAAACATGTTGAATAGGGTGGGGTGTTGATGGTGCGTAGTGTTGGGTTTTCGGGTCAACCCGCCCCGCTGACCCGCCAACCCGCGGATCGACTGTTTTTTTTATACTCAAAATTTCAACCCGCATAACCCGCAAAGAACAAATAATATGCCCGCACCCGCCCCGCTAAAATTTGCGGGTAACCCACGAGACCCGCGGGTTATATTAAATTTAATAAAATAATTTATTTTATTATATATTAATTATTTTTATAAAATAATATTATAAAATAATAAAAATATATATTTATAATTAAAATTATATTATTTTTTAAAAAATATATATGTTTTCTATAAATATAATTTTTTCTTACAATTTTTTTTTAGTTTTGCGGATTGACCGAGTATCCGCGACTCAAATTTGGTCGACCCGCACTCGCTCCGCTTAAAGTCGACTCAACCCGTACCCGCATGTTAAAAATTTTAATTCGGTCGACCTGCATCCGCCCCCCGGCGGGTCAAATGGGGCGGGACCCGCGGGTAATGACCCAAATTCCCAGCACTAATGGTGCGGTGAGGATGATAAATCGAAAAGGCTGGAACGGCTATTGGACTGCAGTATCCACCATATGATAATGGATAATTGATTGAAGAAGCTTGCTACAAACCGTGAATTGACTATGGTGAATGTTGATATGGAGGGCTCCCGTTGGTGTAGACAGTAGGTGGGGAGGTATATGCTGGTACGCCATACTAAGGAGAATGGCTTAGGAAACTGATGAATGTTGGATGGGCTGGTAGGTAGGAGGAGACGTACGCGTTTCCGATACGCCATGCTTTGGCTGGTGGCATTGAATGGTTATAGCTTGCTTGGGTTCTCTTGTCGGTGGGAATTTTTGAAGGTTTTCTCTTCTTGGTTCTGGTCTTCTCTGGCTGTTCCAAACGCTCATTGAGATTCTCAGGCGAAAACTCTTCCTCGAATTTGTATCATTCTATGCACTTTAAGAAAGCTCTGAGTGTTAAATGTTCTTTTTGCCCCATAAGGTGCTATGAAATATTTCTAAGAAACATATTAAAGACTCTGGGAATCATTGGAAAGGGATCGAAAATGGAGGGGAAATACCGCACTCGACCAAGATTGTTGAGGTCTTCAGTGACTGAAGATGTTGCTTTCTTTGCATCTCTCATATAAGTTTTGAGCAAAAGAACAAGAGGAAACTTGTGTACAAAACCCACTTCAAATGTGAAATGAACCGTATGAAGTTATTGTCTCTTAATGATTAACTCTACAATCATGTTTGTGTAAACCATAACAACCCAAAACCATCACATTCCATTTCTAGATAACACTAACAAACTAAGACAACAACACTTAAGGTAACAACATCTAAAGTTGGGTATAGCTAACCACAGATTACATGAAGCTCAACATATATTGTATTACACTAATGCATTCTTTACAAAAAGTAGCATACAAAACCGAGATATTATCAGATATTTGGTGACTCAAATCAACTAAAATATTGAGTTTTGGCATCTGTTTGAGCCAAGCTGAACTAACCACAAGCTTTTAATACAGATCAAGATCATCCTCTTTAACAATTCTAAAAGTGACGACATGTTGCGGAAACGTATGAACATTAAGGGTTTTCACATTCTCTATCCTTCTTTTCTCCTCCAAACTCTCCTTCCACCTCTCAGCGATCTAGCTTTCTCCTTGACGCTAGAAGTTACAAGCAGCCGAGACTTCCCCATCACATGGTGCACCCTTACTGGTATCAAGCTCTCTAGAATCGCCACACAGTCCCATTCATAATCGTTGGTTACTTTTTCTCCACTTTTCTATCCACATGAAACTCATATATGGCATCAAGTGTTAACTTGGGTGGATCCACGCAACTAGCCAGCGCCAAAACAATCTTTAACCAAAGATTATGGACTTTAATCTAAATGCCTTAAGTGGTCTCAAATAATCACATGACCAAAGTTAATACCAAGAGATTGCAAAATTACCATCTTATAATTAATGTAATAAGAAAAGTGTTTTGAAAAGTAATAGGTATTAACTGAACATTCTACTAACATTAAAGTTAATATTCTGATATCTCTCAATTTTGATTAGTTTTAGATTCATATTTTAGTTTATTATTATCATTTTAGGTTGCTTTTAGGTCTTTATATTGCATTTGCATGCATAATTGCATTTGACAGGGTTTAGATTGCACAATTGGAAGTTTAAGGCGAAAATCAAGGGTTAAACTGTAACTTTCAAGACTTTGAAGCCAATCTGAAAATAATTAAAAGCCAAGGGACTATTGGTTGCAAATCTGGAAAGTTCGTCTGGGCTAAATTGCACAATGGAAAGATTATGGGTTAATTCGAGAGGTCCATTATGCAAATCTAAGAGTTTGGGACCAAACATGAAAGTTTCAACAATCAAGGGACCAGGTACGCAATTAAGCCAAAAACCACCATTGGAGATGACGAGACCTTCTCTTCACCGGATCTGCTGGTTCCGATGATGAGCACGGCCATGACGGTGGAGCTGAGCACGGCGAGGAGTTGATTCTGGCGACAACAAGACGACGACTTGGCGAGGTTGTGACTTGGACGAGGAAGCCTTCGTGGAGGATTTGCGGCGAGGGAGATGCGAGGTAGACGAAGCTGTTTCAGGGCCCGGACGACGGAGAGTTTGTGAGTTGGAGGCACGGTCACAAAGGCGAAGCACGAGATGAAGATATGAGAGAGCAAGCTTCGAGTTTGAGACCACGAAACATCGATCTCTGCATCTCCAAATCGCAGCGGCTCGACGTAGCGGTGTTGCTTGGCCGCTGGCTCTGCACCTCCAACTCCCTGCTCGATACTGGCATGACACAGCGGTATAAGGTTACCGCTACGAGCTTGGTAGCGGCCTGAAGCAGCGGCATGATCACACCGCGACGACGAAGACAAGTCACAAAATCGAGTTGTTAACCGGTTTATTCCGGTTTAACCTTGGTTTATGGGAGCAAACCAGCTCGAGTTTTACCTTCTTATAAATAGATTTAGACTCCAAAACCCTAAAGATATCTCATTTTCTCTTAAGAACTTTGTTTCTCATTGTAAAACCTTGAATCTTTGATCATTCTAAAGGAAGTACTTCATCTAATCTTGTTTCTCTTACATGATTAACCTTGAATCTCACATAGATTTAAGGTTTATCATGGAGTTTATTGAGTAAACATTCTTAGATCTATGGGTTAAGTAGATTAAGGTGATTAGGTGGATGTTTAGGATGATTCTTGCTTGATTAACTTTATTCTATGGCTTATTAGGTGATTTTAATGCTAGGTTAAGGTTGAAAAATCTAATCTAGATCATAAGTTGTTTCACGCCCGAAAGGTGTTCGATGAAATGCTTGAACCAACCTAATATTGTCTTTTACATGTCTAGCCAATGAGAATTGATGTTAGAAATGTTAAATGGTTAGTAGACTTGTTATTTATGCATGCTTGAATGTGTTAGGCCAACGAGAGTTGATGTTTAATGCATGATTAGCATAGGGATTATTGTCACGAGAGTGAATTAATCTATTTGAACGAGATTTAGACCTATAGACTTGTTGATTGTTTTGTTTGAGCATCCTAGATTGAATTTTAATCACCCGATATCGACGATCTTGCCCATGGATCTATCTTTAGCTATTGATTGAAAGTTTGATTCTTGCGCTTGTTTCTTGTTAGGATTTGAGATCACTTTGTTTATAATTATAGGAGTTTAGTTTGTTACAAATCACCCATCTTCCCTTATTTGCTTAGATTAGGAAAGTTTGTGTATTCTTAGTGTGTAGATCATTAGTTCCATGTGGTTCGACAATCTTAAATACTACATTGATTTGCTCTGAGGACTAAAAACCCTTATCATATTCCCTCTGTTTAATTCCATAATATAAGATGTGTTGAAGAAGATTCGATGTTCCAAAATATAAGATGTTTTGATACTTTTTAGGTATTTTAACTTTATTGGAAATTGGTCGACCAATAATATTTTATAGTAATCTGATTTTAGATTTATACTATCAATAATATTATCTTCTAAAAAGTTTGATTTTTAATTCTTGTGATTTATGCAAAACTAGAGTTTGATCCGCGTGCCCATGCGGATATTGGTTCTTACATTTTTATACATCGATATTTATTTTTCATAATTAATGTTATATATTTTTGATGTATCGTCATATAACTAATTATATTCAACATACCCGAACCCAATCAAGTAATACGATTATTTTAAGTAAAAATATCCGAATTCGTTTTAGATACATTGGTTATTTGGATATTTTTAGGGTTCTATACATAAGAATCGAACTCATCCACACCTAGGAGTACCCAACTCAAAACCCTCACATAAATTTATAATATACAAGCGAAGCCTAATTTCAAAATCCAAAAATGATACTCAAAAAGAACCACCCATACCTGAATGAATACCCAAAGTTCTTGTCTACTAACTGATTCTGTAAACTCATAAAATGGACTTTTTCTATGTGTTTGGCTAAATTAAGTGAAATAGAAAGAGTTTTTGTTTAGTAAAATAGTTATATATAATGAAAAATCAACTGACAATAAATGTAATACATTTTCATTATTTTGATTTAAGTTATTATTTTATTCAAATAAATGTCATTAAATTATGTGTTGGGATACGTAGATTTTCACTGATTGAAACTAAAATAAAAAAGTTTTAAACAAATTGAACTGAATTTTTAACCATATACAAAATTTAGTTATTTTTATTTTATATAATTGGTACAAAGTTAATGTTGATTAATTAATAAAGAAAAATATATAATATAATTATTATGGTAATATAATTAATGATATGATATATTTTCAAGGTAATATAATTAATAAAATTGTTAAACAGAATTAGAAACGGAAAATAATAAATGTAATAATTTTTGAAAAAATGTTAGTTTCTTTTATACTTTAGTTTTAATAATATATATAGATATATCTTATAATATGGAACAATTGAAGTATATTTCTCGCTTGTTTTCAACAAAATATTAGTTAGAGGTCGGTGAACGTTGACCAAAACGACGTCAATATATTGATGAAATAGAACAAATTGCATTATATTAGATTAGGAAAACATTCATTTTAACACGGAAACAATTCATGTTACTTTATACGGTAACTAGCACAAATTATTGTTCTGAACCCTTTCTCAGATTCACTTATTGGAGGTAAACTCTTATTCCATCTTAACTCTCGAATCTCTTTGGGATTTGTCAAATATGATTGGGAATTTTGATGTTTACCACAATATTAATATCATTTTTTTTTACCTTCATTAAAGAGATATTTTCATAAATATCATTTTTTAAGGTACAATTTTTTTAAAAATTAATTAGAATCTTAAATTTTACATTCCTAAACCCTACATCATCCTACCTCTACCCCTCAACTCTAAACTCTAAGTCTTAGATTACTTAACCTAAGGGTTATAAATGTGTTTTTCGTCTTATGATATAGAACTTAAAAATAATTTATAAATTTTGATAAAAAAGTATTTTGATTAGTAAAAAATCATAATACTGTAATTATAAACATTTATAAATGATGTAAACTTAGATTTGCTAAAATTAAACAATTTTCAACATAGATGAGTGAATGTAAGTTAGTCTTGATATTCTTTGGTTTAGGGTTTGGTAACTATGTTATATGTATGTGTTTTTAGGGTTAGATTGTGGTATCTCTATTTATTTTTCAAAGACTAAATTTGACCTATATGTGTTTAGTTTTGTATATGTTAATGTTTTATAAGTTTATTTTAAGTTTAATAAAGATTTTGTATGTGATTTAGTAATATATTTGATTTTGGGGTTTTGGAAAACTTAAATTTTCGAAGATATAATGCACTAGGAGACTTACTGGAAGACTTAACTATCATTTCCCGCTTAAAATTTTAGAAAATTTAGTTTTTCCGCCTATTGTTAAGTATTCCAATAAATCTTCCATAAGTCTTCATGTGGAAGTGTTAAGTCATCCAGTGAAAATCTTAAATCTTCCATAAGATCTAATGTATTAAATCTTAAAAATAATTTAATAATTTCCTAAAAATATTCTGGTTGGAGAAAAATCCTAATCATTTAATTATAGACATTTTAAGTGATATAAATTTAGATTTTAAAGATTATTTAAGTTTTCTCAAGTGTTTGTTTCTAAATTAGTTAGTTATTTTGAGTTTTAGGTATATGTGACTTAAGTTTTCTAACAAATAATGCACTAGAAAACTTCCGCAGAAGTCTTATGGGCGAATAGTAAATTTAGGATCTAGAAGACTTTCAAGTAAGTCTTCCAGAAGGTATTCTATTTGAAGGCTTACTATGAATCGAAAATATTTAATTTTATTAGAATTTTTTGTCTTCTTATCTAAAGATAAATTTACAAATTATTTTTTTTCCTCTCAAATGGTTGCAACAAAATGTAATTTTCTTATTTTAAAACTCTCCAACCTCTCTCTAGTCTTTTTTTAACTTAAGAAACCAAACTTTATATCAATTTGTCATTTTTATCTCATGTTTCTTACTTATTTATTTTGTTTTTTTCAGGATTTTTCATCATATGGTTCTCATCTTCCATTCCTTTAAATGTAGATCTATAAATCATATTTTTTCATTTGGTAACTTCTTGTTGCTTAAAGTTCTTAACTTTTGAAAACTCTTTTTGTTGCTTTAAAATCTTACTTTATTTTTGAAGCTTTTCAATGTTTTGAAGTCAACTGAATGCTTTTTGATATGCAGATTTTTCAGATCTGAGACAACTTTGAAGACTTTTATGGAAGTTTTCTCATAAGTCTTCCAACAAATAATGCACAAGAAAACTTTATGGAAGTCTTCTAGTAGAGCTTTATATATCCTTTTTATAACAGATATGAGTATTTTATAAATTTCTCATTTTTATCTTATGTTTCTTATTTATTTATTTTGTTTTGCAGGTTTTCATCTATTGATTATCATCTTTCACTCCTTTAAAGGTAGATCTATAAATCATATTTTATCATTTGGTAACTTCTTGTTGCTTTAAACTCTTAACTTTTGAATATTCTTTTTTTGTTGTTTTACCTTCTTACCTTATTTTTGAAGCTTTTCAATGTTTTGAAGTCAATTGAATGCTTTTGGTTCACTACAAGAAAGCAGGTGTATAACGACTACGTGATTGGTTGTTAAATGGTCGTAATACTCCATTTACGACTAATTAACATCAAAACACAATTAGTCGTTATTCGCTAGTCATAATGCATATTTGGTTGTAAATTAGTCGTAATAGTACGACTACGTCAAGTAGTCGTAATATAGTCATAATGTTACGACTGAGACGTTAGTGGTAACATTGAGGTGAGCCATGTAGTCGTAAAAGAGTCGTAAAGTGTTTAGTCGTAATGTAATCGTAATATTACGACTAAGCCCTTGGTCGTAAACTAATCGTATCATATGGTAGTTCATTGGTCGTACTGTACAACTAAGTAACATCGACAATTGTCCATTAGTCGTAAATTTAAGACTAACATACGATCAATGTTAATTTTATTTTAATATAATACGTTTTTTTATTTGATTTTTTTTTTAAATTTTTGCTTTTAATTCAATTTTTTTTTAAATTAATAAAATTAAAAAATATATATAAAAACATATTTGATTAAAATAATATATAAATATTCATACAAAAAAAACTATAAAGGTCTATTGTTGAGGTTCATTTCTTGGAACAACTCGGAACTATGTTGCTCCGCATGTCGCTCTAAATCCACTTGCTCTTCCGGAGTGGGGTCAGGGTTAAAGCTCGGACGAAGAGTTTGCCATGCACTAGCAACCGTTGGGTTTGGGTTCGAGTTCTCCATCATAAGATCGAACATATTCGCCATAGCCTTGAACTTGTCTTTATGTTCGTCTATGACTTTGTTGGCAGCTGCTAATTCCCGTCGGAGAGAGGAATCTTCTTCTATTCTCGCTGCGTGTTCGGCCCTCGCCCTTGGGACATCATTCACAGTCCTGATCCCAACAATACGTCCTCTTTTCTTCGGTGCAACCTACAAAATATCAAATATTATTTACTAATTATATTTATAATATATAATTAATATATTTAATAAAAAATTAAAAATTTAAAAAAAAAAAATTTTAAAATAATTTACCTACTCAAAATTTTTGTCCTGGTCGATGGTGGAAAGCTGGACCGGTGGAGCATCCGAATTTTGTTGCGACATATGAGTCTGGATCTCTTCGATCCGAGTCTCTACCTCGTTGTAGATCTTCTCTGCTTGAGAATGCACAAAAGTCCCATCAGAACGCTAGTGGGTAATCTTGTATAGTCGGGCGAGAGATGGTGGTGCTCCTTCTTCAGCAGCCTATATAAAAAATAAATTAATTAAAATTTTACGTTTAAAAAAAGAATAATAAAATCAAAAAAATTTAAACACTTACAATTTTAAGTGCCCTCCCAGCATGTGGGGTCTGCCCGAAAGTATGAGGTACTGGCAGGTTACCTTGAGCATCCTTGGTCATCCGGGCCGCAAAGTACTTGATAGACTTATGCCTTGACTCAGGCTTCATCCAAAAAGCCACCAAACCAAGCCAAACGTCATTGTTAAGGTAGCTTGGTTTTGCGTCATCCCGTTTTAGCCTCCACTCGTCCTTCCAATCACCAACAATTTTTTTGAGGCGCTGCATCGCCTTTTTGTAGAACGCAGATTTGACCTCCTCGTTGACACCAAGCGACCAATTCCATTTTTGCTACAAAAAAAATTATGAATAAATTAAAAAACATTAGTTATAATTTAATTACTATGATGAATTAATTAGATTTTTTTTAAAAAAAAAACTAAATACCGCGAAACACTTGAACCACGTAATGCGAACGTGGTCCGGTGTAAGAGTCCAGTTGGGATGGGCATGCCGAAAATTTGCCCGAATGATATCCCCAACGCTTTGTCCTAAAACATTGTCCGTCAAAAACCTACAAAATGTGAAAATATTTATATATTATTTCAATATTTAATATGATTACATAAATTTATAAATTTATAAATTTAAATTTTAGATTAGAATAATTACCAAAATGTGCCGGGGCGTCGATCCGGATCGACGATTCGTAAACCTTCTCGTCCCGGCATCCGGAGAATATCTTCCACCGTATATCTCGCATATGGTGCATTCGGCGGCACCATCAAATCTGGATGAAGACCGGGAGCCGGATCAGGTGCGGGATGCGGGGCCGGAGGCGGAGGAGGAGGCGGAGGGGGAGGCGGAGGGACGTACGGCTGATGATCCGACTCATAGGTAAAGTAATCCGCATCATCATCGTGAGCTTGCGGATAGTACGACTCAGGTTCAGTAGGGACGTTGTAGGCCGGTGGAGGCACATATGACGTCGACGGGTGAGTACTAGCCGGTTGAATCTCTGGAACCATGTCATGGCCTGATGATGTGCCGACCGACGTTGAAACAGTGGGGTCTTTTGATGATTGACCAAGAAAAGTACTCCCGTAGGAGTTTTTAGTAGCAGCGAGGTTCCGGATTCTCTTTCTACCAGACATAGCAGTATATATATCTGAAATTTTAAAAAAGATAGACCGGTTAAATAAAACAATTCAAATATATTTAATTCCAATCCTAAACTATTTCCAATCCTAAACTAATTACAAACCTAATCTAATTACCTAACTAACCACCTAAAACTATAAAAAAAAAACTCACCTTGGATGAAGTTGAGTCGTTGTTAGAGAGAAGGGGATGAGCAACTGAGTTGCTTCCGCGAGGTCCTTCTATATATAGAGTTTTGGGCTTGGTCGTAATCTAGTCGTAATTTTACAATTCATTTACGACTGATAGTCGTAATGTAGTCGTACTATTACGACTAGGTTACGACCAATTATATGAACGTCTTCCTTACGACTAAAACATTACGACTATGTTACGACTAATAATTGTAATATAGTAGTAACTTTACCACTAAATTAAGACTAATCGTCGTAATCTAGTAGTAATTTTACTATCTTTAACCCTAAATCTTAAACCCTAAACCCTAAACCCTAAACCCTAAACCCTAAACCCTAAACCTTAAACCCTAAACCCTAAAACCTAAACCCCAAACCTCTAACCCAAAACACTCAAATCTCGAAACTCCAAAACAATTTCATAATGCAATTAAAAATAATGTATTTCATAACGGAATCAAATACAAATTGATGTTACAAGTACATATATAATATCAAACTCGATCATTCGTCGTCAGAAACATTTTCCACCTCATCATTTTCTTCAAATTCATCTTCGTTGGCTTCGTCCAAAATTGCATCGTCTGGAAGTTCTTCATATATCGGATTATGCGGATCAACAAGTAAGATATCATCAATACGTTGCTCAGGTACTTCTACTTCGTTTACGCCATCTTCTTGTAGAGGCGGTTGTTCATCGTTCAATACTCGGCCCCGAGGTGTAACTTTTATAGCGGCTAACCAGGAACTTCCGGATTGTCTGATCCTTGGGTAAGGTATAAAACATACTTGGTCTGCCTGAGAAGCCAATATGTAGGGCTCAAATTTGTTGTACCTCCGTGTAGCATTTACGTCAACAACACCAAACTTACTATACCGAACATCTCTATTGACAGTGGGGTCAAACCAGTCACATTTGAAGAGTACGCATTTGAGCTTCATGCCGGGAAACTCCACTTCTATGATCTCTTGTATGATTCCGTAAAAATCAGTTTTGCCTTTCACACATACTCCATAGTTCATTGTTGCTCTCCGATTTCCATATTCGTAAGTGTGAAAAGTATAACCACGTGTGAAATACATAGATGTTGTGGTGACTTTCGCGACCGGACCTTGTATCAATTCGTGTAACCACTGAGGATACAATGGATCATCATAATCGACCTGCAATAGTATCGATCATCAATATATATATATATATATAGATATATATATATATATATATATAATTTCATAAAAATATATATTTACCTGCGTTTTTAACCATTTCACAAAGTGTTGATCTTTCCTTTTGTTGATATCATTGGTTGATATCTCTGGTATAGCTTCTTCGACTTGGGCAATGAAATCACTGTTTTAAAATAAATATAATTGATGATATACATAAATATATATATATATTAAAACGCTACGGCATATAAAGAATACTACTTCCTTTTCAAAATACTCAAGCTCCTCGCAGTTAAGGAGTATATATGTGTGGGCACTGTGAGCGTCTTCAAAACTCGACCACCAAACTTCTTTCACTTTTCCACCTAGACGTCCAACCTGACAAAATATGTCTGGAACGTCTTCAACAATATATGTCGGCACAACACCACCATCATCATACCTGCTCGTTGTTCTTTTCTGTGTCCGGGCATGTGATCCAAAGTAGTACGACGTGAAATGAGATGTTTCTGCATTCAAACTTCCAGCAACTATTGAACCTTTCACTCTTGCCAAATTTTTTGCTTTCCCTTTTAAATGTTTCATGGCTCGCTCATAAGGATACATCCATCCATTATGAACAGGTCCACGAAGCAGTGCCTCATTCGGAAGGTGGATATCAAGATGTTCCATGACGTCAAAAAAAGTCGGAGGAAATATCTTTTCCAAATTGCACATCAAGATCGGGATATTCTCATCAAGCTGTCTTATTACATCTACAGTTAAGGTGCGTGCGCTAAGATCTCTGAAAAAAACTCCAATGCCTACGAATAATGAATTTATGTACAAGCCAACGTAAGAAACTTTTTAATGTACATGACCAAAAAATAATAATTAATATAACTTTAATATTATTTGTTACCTGCAAGTGCTTCGTGAACATCCTTTGGAAGTAACTCCGAAAATGCAAATGGTAGAAGTCGTTGCATAAACACATGACAGTCATGACTCTTCATACCTGAAAACTTTTGTCCATGATGATCCACACATTTTGATAAATTTGAAATATATCCATCTGAAAACTTCACATCATATGCCACCCATTTGAACAACACCGCTTTTGCTTGTGCTGGCAATCTAAAAATGAGAACCGGAATTTTTCCATCATTTTGAATATGCAGCTCAACCCTATAACATAGTGCAAGCAAATCCAACCTTGAGTTCTTGTTATCTTTTGTCTTCCCAGGGACGTTCAACAAAGTATTGATGATGTTGTCAAAGAAATTCTTCTCTATATGCATCACATCAAGATTGTGGCGTAGAAGTAGATCTTTCCAATATGGAAGTTCCTAAAATATACTCTTTTTGTGTCAATTATGTTGTGTCCCGTAACCGTCGGGCATATTTGCAAGAGTGTGCCAATTACCCCCCCATGGTGACTGTGTCTAGTCCTCCATAGTAATCAATATCTTTTTCGATTTCTTCTCTAGTTAAATAAGGTGGAGCGGTGTCCCTTACAACCCTCTTTGACCGAAACAATTTCTTATTCCTTCGGTACGGATGGTTAATGGGAAGAAATCTTCGATGACAATCAAACCAGGAAGTTTTCCTACCATTCTTCAGCTGAAATGCGTATGTGCTTCCCATACAATAAGGACAAGATAGTCTCCCATGCGTCGTCCAACCTGACAACATCCCATATGCAGGAAAGTCACTAATGGTCCACAAAAGAATTGCTCGCATTGTGAAAATTTTTTTTGTTGAACAATCATATGTTTGCACGCCTGTTGACCATAATTCCTTCAACTCTTTTATCAAAGGCTGTAGAAAAACATCCAGTGACCTCTTTGGATGCTTTGGTCTAGGTATCAATATACTCATGAAAAGCAATTCCTTTGCCATACACATCTCTGGAGGAAGGTTGTACGGTGTCAAGAAGACTGGCCAAAGCGAGTATTGTCTTCCAGACATTCCAAATGGACTAAAGCCATCTGTACATAGCCCAAGATAAACGTTCCGAGGGTTGCTTGCAAAATCAGGGTACACCGAACTCAAGTGTTTCCACGCTTTTGCATCAGAGGGATGATTGATCTCGCCTTCTTTCTGAGTATGTTCCGCATGCCATCTCATTGATGATGCCGTCTTCTCAGATTGATATAATCTCTTCAGCCTATCCTTAATGGATAAGTACCACATCCGCTACTACGGCACTCTATTCTGTCCACGTCCTTGTGGTTTATATTGCGGCTTCTTGCAAAATTTACACTCTAACAATTCTGCATAGTCTCCCCAGAAGATCATACAGTTGTCTATACAGACATCTATCATCCCTGAAGGCAAGCCAAGACTATGAACAAGTTTTTGAATCTCGTAATAAGATTCAGCGCACAAACTATCTTCAGGCAAATACTCTTTAAACAACTCAGCTCATGCATCCATACAAACCTCAGGTAAGTTATGATCAGTTTTGATATTCATCATCCTAGCAACCAATGATAATTTAGAAAGACCTTCTCTACAACCTTCATAAATTGGCTCATTAGCTGCGATAGCATTTCGTAAAATCTTTTTGCATCCAAGTTAGGTTCCTCTACATTTTCTACCTCCTCTATAATAGATGTTGTTTCACGAAATTCATCTGTGACCATATCATGCATCCTATCATTATCTACCATATGATGATCCTCTTGAAGGTAATTTTCAGAAAGCAAATGTGGTTCCTCTCTGTTATGAATAATCGCAACCTGGTTACTACTACTAGCTTCATTCCTACTATCACCTTCTCCGTGGTTAAACCAGATATAGTAATGTGGAGTAAATCCTCTATTTACTATATGTTTCCAAACCGTTTCACTAGCAACAAAATTCGTATTATTGCATTTACGACAAGGACATAACATTTTACATGTTTCCTGTGTGAGAGACGTTTGTCCGGCCTGGTTCATGAACATCTCCGCTCCGTTGAGAAATTCGTCAGTTACTCTTCCCCTTGAATCTTTATGTGCATACATCCAACTCTGAATCTCATAAATATTTTTAGACATTTCTCTTAAAGTTTCTTCTTTCGTTTTAAAAATGAGGGAGAAGATCATATTTATAGAGAAATTTCGATTTTGATAGGTAGTTAACTTAGTTGTTCAATAGATGCAAAATAGATGCAAATCAATTTGTTGTAATGAAGTCGCATATTTACGACTAATTTACAACTAATAAAGCAATTAAATGTAAACTAGTCATAAAAGAACAACCAATGCGTGACCAATGACATTTACGACCAATTAGGGACTACTTTTGTAATATTTGAAAAAAGAGATGAAAGATACTGGAATCACAAGTCTGTAGATTTTAAGCGAAACTAACGTTTTAACGTATGTCCTGCATTGATCTTTTCGAAGTTGTGATCCCAATATCTTTTTTCTCTCTTTTTCTTAGGTTTTTAAATCTTTCAGTTCAATTATCAACTTTCTTTTTTAAAATATTTGTTTGGCTTTGGAGAAAATGATGGATCTTTTATAGGAGAGTTTACGACTAATTAACCTCGACCTATTACGACCAATGAGCATCTACATCCCCCTGTAGTTGTAATAGAGTCGTCCATTACGACTATCTAGCATCGAATAGTTTTAAACCCTAAACCGAAATCCCAAACACATGTTGTCGTACATTAGTCGTAAATGAACGACTAATGTACGTCGAACGTAGCACGTTGTCGTACATTTATCGTTCTTTTACGTCTAATGTACGACTAAGTACTTTGGTAGCAAACTAACCTCTAGTTTACGACTAAGTTCTTATTAAACGTAAATAAGTCGTAAAGACGATGGTAAATTACGACTACTTATTTGTAGTCGTAATATGTAGTCGCTGAATCAGCGTTTTCTTGTAGTGGTTATGTAGATTTTTCAGATCTAAGACGACTTGGAAGACTTTCATGGAAGTCTTCTCAGAAGTCTTCCAATAAATACTGCACTAGAAGACTTCCATGGAAGTCTTCTAGACGAATAGTAAATTTAGAGTCTAAAAGACTTCTAAATAAGTTTTCCAAGAGGTATTCTATTAGAAGACTTTCAAGAAAACCTTTCATAAAAAAACTAAACTTTATATTAATTTTTCATGTTTTTTCACTGATTTACTTTGTTTGGAAATGCAGGTTTTTCAGATCAAAAACGACTCGGACGACTTCCTGGGAAGTCTTCTCGAAATTCTTCTAACATATAATATGTTAGAAGACTTCTAGGAAGTCTTCTGACGGAGTCTTCTCTCATGTTAAGTGAAATCCAAACTTGTTTTTGTAGAGGAATGATCTATAATAATTTTGTTTATGGTCGTTTTGTGATTTTAGGTATACTCTTTTAATTCTGAATTCTTTTGTAAACTTAAAGAGATATTAATTAAAAAATATTCATGTTTACAATATTATCTTGCTAAAAGTACTTGACATTATTGAAATTCTTGATACAAATTCAATAGCAAAACATAATAACACAAAATTCAAATTTACTATGGCTAAGGAAGAATACTTCTCAAGAAAACTTAGCCAAATTCATCAAATATCAAATGTTACACAAATGTTTAAATCTATTCTAAACATCAAGTTATATACTAGTAATAAGATCCGGATTTGCTAATGCAATTTGCTCCAAAAATGAAGACAGTCGCTCATACCCATCATCTGGTTGACATATTTGATTAAAAAAATTTGAAAAAAATTGAAGTCTTATATCATTAATTAAAAATATTAATAAACATATTTGATAACCTCAAAATTATCACCAATAAAGTTATGAATTTCATTCAGGACCCTAAATATTGTCTAAACACATGAATTAACAATGATTCTTTTTTAAAATATTTTAAGTTTGAAGAAAATAAAGGTTTATTATACATTTTCGTAGAAGACTTTCGTGGAAATCTTCCACGTGAAGACTTTCATGAAAGTCTTCCCAGAGAAGACTTTCCTGGAAGTCTTCCATTTAGGTCATTTTGCAATTAAAAATTTACAAAGACTTCCAAGAAGTCTCCTCTACAGTAGACTTCTAAGGAAGTCTTCGTTTGTAAATATTGGCTTACTTTTGTAATTCAAAATTTCTCAAAAATACCAAAAAGATTTTCCTGGAAGTCATCCTAGATAAACATATTAGTTTTGTAATTAACCGATATGTGTCAGAAATTTGACTTTTGATGTCTTGCATATTTTCATTGTTTCACCCATTAATCCATGTGCATTTTAATCATATAGACTAGGATTTAGTCATTTTTAGGTTGCATTTTGCATACATGAGTCTTTATCAGGTGTTGGAGTGTGCCATGGATTGATTTGAGATGTTTGGGAGCATTGTGATCCAAAAAGGGTGAATGATGAGCATGGATGGAGCATTTAAAGAAATCTTCTGTTGCTAATCTTTTGTGGAGACACATAAAATTGAGTTAGCTTTCTAATGAAAGTAGTTTCAAGTCATTTGAAGATGTAATGAAGGAGTTATGACCAATTTACTAGAGGCATATCCACCATGTTCAAGCATCCTGGAGCGACCTCTCAGAGCGACCTACCAAGGTCGTTCCCAGCCAGAGTGACCTCCCGGAGCGACATACCAAGGTAGCTCCCAGCCAGAGTGACCTCACCAGAGTGACGTGCACAGGTAGCTCGGCCTTCTCTCACTTTGTCGCTCGAAAACCACCCTTGAGCGACATACCAAGGTCGCTCCCATCCAGAGCGACCTCACCAGAGCGACGTGCATAGGTAGCTGCGCGTCATTTGCTTGGTCGAAACTTACTATCTTCCAGGGACCTTTTGGTCATTTGTCTTGATGAAATACACTTTCTAAACCTAAGTTTAAGTATGTTGTAAGTCGTTTTGGGCGGATTATCTTTGGTTCTTGGAGAAAACACACAAAAACCTCTTGGAAAAGTTGATTTGTATGAATCATTCTTCATTGTTCTTGTGATCCTGTTTTATTTCATTGCATTATCTACTCATCTTTGCATGATTAAGCTTGAATTCAATATGGATTTAAGAGGAATCATGAAGATTAGTGAGTAATCCATCTTTGAATTCATGGGATAGGAGATTAAGGGTGATTAGGCTAGAACTAGGATGTTTAGTGTAGATTTCTCTTATTCCTTGCTAGTAGAATATTCTTAATGCATCTTTTGAGTTGGCCTCTCAAAGGTTGAGCTTTAGGCATTTCCCACCTCACAAGGTTTTCGATGAAATGCCTGAGCCAACTCTCCTAAGCTTTTAACATACTTTACCAAAGACATTTGTTGTTAAAAGTGTTAAGATGGCTAATAGACTTGTTCTTAAAGATTACTTTTATAACATTCAACCAAAGACATTTGATGTTTGAGTTATGTTAGTAAATGAGCATTCATCTAGACATAGAGCTTGCTTAGAGATGTGTCTACGCTTAAGGTTGATAGTTAACTGATCATTTGCCATCCTTAGTTCGAAGTTTGATCACCCAAGATCTAATCCCTACTCCCATGAGTTCTCCTTTCTCTTAATCAAGGAAGTTATTTTAATCATCGCTTTTCTTATTCTTAGTTATAGTTTAAAACCACCCATTATTCGATTGCACTTAGATTAAGTGAGTACTTGCATTCTTAGTGCTTTGAAATCCCTTAGAATTGGTTCGACAATCATTTATACTATAACATTTGTCTTAGGAGCCTTGAAAATATCCTAACTTCAAATTGGCGCCGTTGCCAAATTCTGAGTAGATTTAAACATTGAGATTTAGTCACTTGCTTGAAACTAAGTCATTTTTCTTTTATTTTGTTACTGATTCTTTATCTTCATCTCACTTTGGATTTTAGGTGTATGAACTTGAGGAGCAAAGGCACAACAAACCTTGTTCCAAGAGTTCAAGATATCCGGTCGTTTGAAAGAGAGATAGTAAGACAGAGAAAACAAGTAAAACAACAGGCTCAACAACAAAGGTTAGATACTGACATGGCTAACCCACCACGCCCAGCTCGCCCCATTGGTACCTATGACCGCCCAAACCTTCATGGCAATATGTTGGGAATCCGAGCACCAGCTGTGGAAGCCAACAACTTTGAGGTCAAACCAGGACTCCTCAACGTGATCGAGAACAACAAGTATCATGGCTTGCATGTAAAAGACCCATTTGATCACTTGGACAAGTTTGACAGCTACTGTGGGTTGTCAAAAATCAATGGTGTGTCTGAGGATGTCTTCAAGCTCAAGCTATTCCCTTTCTCTTTGGGGGACAAGGCACGTCAGTGGGAAAAGTCTCTACCCAGCGACTCCATCACCACTTGGGATGACTTCAAGAGAGCATTCTTAGAGAAATTCTTCTCTACTTCAAGAACTGCTAAGTTGAGAAATGAGATCTCTAGTTTTCAACAGAAGAACTTGGAAGGATTCAATGAAGCCAAGGAGAGATTCAAAAGCTACCAAGCTCAATTTCCACACCATGGTTTCTCAAAGGAAAGCTTGCTAAGTACATTCTACAGAGGTGCTCTTCCTAAGTACATAGCAAAATTGGATTACTGCTAGCAATGGGTTCTTCTTGGGAAAATCTGAGGAAGATGCAGAGGAGCTTGTTGATAACATGGTGAAGAGTGACGCAGTCAACAGTAAAGACTACGATAGAAGCAGTAGAGGTGATGACAAGCAGACAAGGAAGGAGCTAAAGGCTCTACAAGATAAGATTGACATACTCATTGCAGAAAAAACTACTCAAGAGCAGCTGAACTTTGTTGGTAATTTGTCAAACCAAGAACCATACGCTGTGACCAATGAGGTTGATGGAATAGAGGGCCAAGAAGAGTTGTGTTTCATTAACAACAATGGTAGTTGGTACAAGAAGGAACCCAATTTTCACTACAAAAACTACCCACAAGGAGGATACCAGCAGAGGAACAACCAGCAAGGCAGCTATCAGCCTCAGCAAAACCCACATCCTGGCTTCACCAACAAGGGAAACCAACCTTCTCAACAACAAGCTAACACTTCTACATCTACTCCTCAGGAACCCAGCACTGATGCTCTACTGAAACAGATTTTGGAGTCTCAAACTAGAAGTGAAAAATATGTTGGTTATGAGCTGAAGAACCTTCACGCCAAGATTGATGAGAGTTACAATGACCTCAACAACAAATTTCGGGCTTTGGAGAACCAGTTTTCTTCAATAACTTCCACCTCTAAGCGCCCAGGGAAAGACCATTGCAATGTTGTCATCTCTGCTGCTACCTCTGAGACTGAACTGAATGATCATGAGAAAGAGGTAGATGAGATTGAAAGACTCTTCTATGAATCTGAACTTGTGCAGGATGAGAGACAGATTGTAGCCAAGGCTGACGCTCAGGTTGTAGAGAGGGTTGAGGAAAATGTTGTGCAGCCAGTTGGAGTCAGAGCTAAGATATCTCCTTTTGACAAGCTCCCATTTCCAAAGAGGGTCATCACTAAAGCTCAAAAGAAGGTGATCTCCAAGTTCAGGAAAGACTTGAGTGATGTTGGAGTTAAACTTCCAGAGCTTAATACAATGCAAGAGACCTATGTCCAAATGATGCTCATCAAGGACATTCTAGATCACAAAGAAGAAGTAGCAGAGCTTCTAAACATCTCTACATCATTGATTGATCGCCACGTCCCTCCAAAGTCTCTCCCTAAGCTAGAGTCACAAGGAAAGTTCACATTGTCTTGCTCCCTTGGTAAAATCACCATGAATGATGCTCTTGTGGATAGTGGTGCCAATGTCAATGTGATCTCAATGGAAATGGTGAAGAGTCTTGGTATTGAAAGCATGGAGCCAAACACATCTTCTCTCATGTTTGGGGATTCATCTTCTACAACCTCCATTGGCCTCATCAAGGACTTCCCTTTGAAGATTGGAGAATGCACAATCCCTATAGACCTCACAGTTCTCAATATGGCAACTGAGAAGAGAGTTCCTTTGATCCTTGGCACTCCATTCCTCACAACAGTGAGAGCATGTATTGACTTCCCAAACAAGAAGGTCACACTGCTCAATGTGAACAAGGCTGTCTCTTACCCAATCCAGTCTCCAATGGATGTTGAGTATTGTGGAACAATCACTTGTGAAGACACATCCATTGAGAAGACCCAAGCTGAAGTGGTTGTAACTGAGAAAAAATATCTTGCTGGCAAGTCTTCACAAGAGTTGTGTGTAGAGCACTTGGAAAGTGCTAAAAAGGAGGGGGTGAGTAGAGAAACAAAGGCTGCTCATGACAAGAAAAAGATAGTGAAAGAATCTCAACCTCCACCTCTTGACAAGATGCCACACACCCTCACTCTCCACCCAATGAAGCTCAAGGATGGAGCCATTGAGTACAAGATCAAGTGCAAGGGAAGGTCTAAGCCATTCTCCAATGCAAGAGCCACCATCACTCTTGCGGGTGGGGAGGACCCTCCTTCTCACTAACTAAAACTCCAAGTAAGTGCATTCTTACCTTTGTAAATATTTAGTTCATTCATATGTTATCTCTCTTTTAATCTCTCTTCCAAGTTTACTCTCACACAAGAGACTGTGTGAAGTAAGTTTGGGGGAGAGTCTACTGTCTCACATTGTGTTTTGTTTTGTTTTCTTGTCATGAGTGTCATGCATTGCATTGTACATACTTATTGACATAGAAAAACCGCAAAAATTGAAAATTTGAAAAACACAAAAAAAAAATCATATAGGTTACATCACTTGCATTTCTAGGAGAGTCTAGAGCATATATTTTGCATTTACTTGCATTGGGAGCAATTACTTGAAACACCTTGTAAAGAACACTTCTCAAGAGCTCAAAGTGACACCCTAGTTAGACATATCAAGTAGGTTAAGCATCCCTTGAAAGCCTTGCACGTTTCGAGCCTTGAAAACTCTTGTTGAAACATGTTTGCTTGCTTGAAATTGACATTGTTCTTGAAACTAACTCCAATCTGAAATTTGGCTTAATGAACTTAATCTCTCTTGCATATGGGCACTTGCATACTTGATCATGGATCTCATACACATTTGGGTTATCTTACCGTTTTACCACTCTTTTGTTAACCAAAATGGTACTCCACACCCTTAATTTGAACCCAAGCCACTCTTTTGAGACCAAACATTTGATTTGCATGAGTGAGGCCTCTTTTGATAGCTTGTCATGTGCAAAATCTTGAGAGTATTGGAGGCGACATAGGATTGTTCTCATCTCTTGCTAGCATAGGAACCTCTTTTGAGCTAGCATCTAGGATGGTGACTGGTTTTATGTGTTCTAAAAGTTAATATCTTGGGTTTTGAATAAGAGATTATGAGAAAAGTTGAGCTGAAGTGTACCTTGTGAAAAGAAAGAAAGCCACTAAGGACCAAACCAAATGAAGAGAAGCTCTAGATTGTACCTATAGAAAACCTTACCTTAAAAAAAGGAGAAAAAGAAGAAACGTTAGAGCTAAGAAGTAGAAAGTGTGTCAAGGGTCCCCATTTGGTGGTGTAAATCATAAAAAAAAGAGAGAGAAAGAAACTTGTTCATTGGGTGAGTGATGTGATTGAAGTCTATTTGGGATCATGGGATGAAGAAAAAAAAGGGTTAGAACTTGTGATCACTTAGGAAAAGGGTAGAATGATGAGAATAAGACTATGTATGCATGAGTTGCCTTTAGTCTTAGATAAATTTTGTATAATGATCAAACTCCTTGTTCTTGAGTGATAGCCACTAAAAATGATGCATTTGAGCCCTCCTTTTCATTCTCATTAGACCATTCGCTTGCCTAGCCAAATGATTGAGATCATGTGCCCATTTGTGAGAATTCACCTTGTGTGTGTGTGAACTAATGTGAGGGCTGGTTTAAAGAGGTTGTAAATTGAAGAGTTTTGCACCTTGCTTAAAGGCATAAGAGTGTGTTTATAGGCCTATAGAAACTAGAGTATAATAAGAGAGTGTGCTCATGCTATTTTCTATGTCTCTTTAAGATGTTAAGTTGAGTTCTAGATGTGTTTCTTTTGGCTATGAGCTCCCACCTTCGAACCTCTCTTCTTATAAGTTCTAGAAAGTTCACTTGAGGACAAGTAAAGAACAAGTTTGGGGGAGTTGATGTCTTGCATATTTTCATTGTTTCACCCATTCATCCATGTGCATTTTGATCATATGGACTAGGATTTAGTCATTTTTAGGTTGCATTTTGCATACATGAGTCTTTATCAGGTGTTGGAGTGTGCCATGGAGTGATTTGAGATGTTTGGGAGCATTGTGATCCAAAAGGGGTGAAATATGAGCATGGATGGAGCATTTAAAGAAATCTTATGTTGCTAAGATTTTGTGGAGACACAGAAAATTTAATTAGCTTTCTAATGGAAGTAGTTTCAAGTCATTTGAAGATGTAATGAAGGAGTTATGACCAATTTACTAGAGGCATATCCACCATGTTCGAGCATCCTGGAGTGACCTCTCAGAGCGACCTACCAAGGTCGCTCCCAGCCAGAGTGACCTCCCGGAGCGACATACCAAGATATCTCCCAGCCAGAGTGACCTCACCAGAGTGACGTGCACAGGTAGCTCGGCCTTCTCTCACTTTGTCGCTCGAAAACCACCCTGGAGCGACATACTAAGGTCGCTCCCATCCAGAGCGACCTCACCAAAGCGACGTGCACAGGTAGCTGCGTGTCATTTGCTTGGTCGAAACTTAATATCTTCCAGGGACCTTTTGGTCATTTGTCTTGATGAAATACACTTTCTAAACCTAAGTTTAAGTATGTTGTAAGCCGTTTTTGGGCGGATTGTCTTTGGTTCTTGGAGAAAAACACAAAACCTCTTGGAAAAGTTGATTTCTATGAATCATTCTTCATTGTTCTTGTGATCATGTTTTATTTCATTGCATTATCTACTCATCTTTTCATGATTAAGCTTGAATTCAATATGGATTTAAGAGGAATCATGAAGATTAGTGAGTAATCCATCTTTGAATTCATGGGATAGGAGATTAAGGGTGATTAGGCTAGAACTAGGATGTTTAGTGTAGATTTCTCTTATTCCTTGCTAGTAGAATATTCTTAATGCATCTTTTGAGTTGGCCTCTCAAAGGTTGAGCTTTAGGCATTTCCCACCTCACAAGGTTTTCGATGAAATGCCTGAGCCAACTCTCCTAAGCTTTTAACATACTTTACCAAAGACATTTGTTGTTAAAAGTGTTAAGATGGCTAATAGACTTGTTCTTAAAGATTACTTTTATAACATTCAACCAAAGACATTTGATGTTTGAGTTATGTTAGTAAATGAGCATTCATCTAGACATAGAGCTTGCTTAGAGATGTGTCTAGGCTTAAGGTTGATAGTTAATTGATCATTTGCCATCCTTAGTTCGAAGTTTGATCACCCAAGATCTAATCCCTACTCCCATGAGTTCTCCTTTCTCTTAATCAAGGAAGTTATTTTAATCATCGCTTTTCTTATTCTTAGTTATAGTTTAAAATCACCCATTATTCGATTACACTTAGATTAAGTGAGTATTTGCATTCTTAGTGCTTTGAAATCCCTTAGAATTGGTTCGACAATCATTTATATTACAACATTTGTTTTAGGAGCCTTGAAAACTCCTAACTTCAACTTTCTACATAAGATTTCCCGGTAAGTCTTCCAACGGAAGGCTTCCACGGAAGTCTTCTCAACTTTTACATTAAGTTTGCTTTTGGTCGGTGGAAGTCTACGTAGGTTACTTTTGCAATTGACTATATTTGACTTTTGTTGAGAAGAAAGTCTTCTGCTTTAAAAGTCTTCTTTCGTTACTTTATGTTTGACCAGAATCACGAAATAGAAATTTGAAAGACTTTTATGTAACATGGAAGTCTTCCAATTTAAATTAAATGTTTAAGTTAAAATTTTCAATTGCAAAAGTAACATACGCAGATTTCCACCAACTGCAAACATACTTAATGTAAAAATTAAAAAGACTTTCATGAAAGTCTCCCGGTAGAAGACTTACCGGGAAGTCTTTTGTAGAAAGTCAGATTTCTGACACATATCGGTCAATTGTAAAACTAACATGTTTATCAAATAATACTCCTTTGGAAGTCTTCCTAAATTTCTTTTGTCAACAAAGAAAAGTTGGAAGACTTCTACGAATGTTGAACAATGTCATTTTTTGTGAGTAATTGATGAAGATGATGATTATAGAATAAAGCATTATTTTTGAAGACCTATTTAAATCTTCCAATAAGTTTTTCAGTGATATTTTTATGAATAATAAGAACTTTTGAGGTGAATATGACAAGTTAAAATTCCACAAAAAAAGAATTAGTTTTCTGTTTGACTTGAAGTTTTGAGTTAATTTTGCGAAACACTATTTCTCTAATAAGAGCGATGACAATTAATGGTGCAGATTAAGAAAACATTATTTTTTGGGCACAAATAACATTAATATATTAATTAAAGTCAAATAAATAAATTAATAATAATTACCTAATTTTTGTCAGGTACTTACCTATAGTAATTCCTTCATAGCTTTGTTTCTTAATAATTATAAGTAAAATTATTAATTATAGGTAAGAAAATGTTGTCAACAGACGTAAATAAATTAGGAACACATGAACTTGTTGATGAAATAAAACAATGTTAGAATATATATAGGGGCTGTTTTTATATTAGGGAGTCATTCATTTTAATATGGATATTATTCATCTATATTATTAAAACTGAAGTATATTTAATAAATAATTACTATGTTATTTTGAAATTTATCAATTTATAGCACTGAAATTTAAATCACTGTTTGTAATTCATATTAA
This sequence comes from Moricandia arvensis, assembly GCA_905132765.1. Classification (NCBI taxonomy): domain Eukaryota; kingdom Viridiplantae; phylum Streptophyta; class Magnoliopsida; order Brassicales; family Brassicaceae; genus Moricandia; species Moricandia arvensis. Next base: position 46,700 of record CAJHQP010001010.1, read on the forward strand.
AGACATTTTAAATTTTATCGAAACAGTGTTTGGTTTGTTCTATTCCCGTCTAAATTTTCAGACACCTCATGTTTTTTGAGTAATAAAAAAATCGTTTGTCGTCAAAAAAAAAACAGTGTTTGGTTTGTTATGTAATTAATATACCAATCTTACAAGAATTTCCTTAATAGTAGACAATCGGTCAAGAAAAAATCCTGTAAGTAATTACATTTTTAATAGCTTATAATGACATTTGAACAATCACATGCAACCTATTTTAGATATTTAAAAACCGAATATTACCTTACACTTATTCTCTATTATTGCATCTTACGTGTATATCTACATAATATAAACATCTAAGATAAATTAAATAGATTGTATCTCTAAACAAGTCTTTCGTAACCACACAGAATCAATAGACGAAAAGTAAGTCTTCACTTATTTCTATATTATATGCACCTCTCTAAAATCTGCGACCTTTCTAATTTTACATTTTTAAGTCTTATCCCCATTTTATCGTATCCTTCAACTCTAAACTCTAAGTTTTATATTAATTAACTTAGGGATTATAATTAGGGCAACTCTCTCAAATAACTCTCTTTCAAGTTTTTGTCACAAAAATAATCTTTAAGAATAAAAATGACAAAACGAGATTTCTTTTATCTTTAAAAAATTAATATTTCTTTCATTTTTTCAATTTTATACATCACTCCGAAAATCTCACTCATAACTCTAAACCCTAAGTCTAGATTAGTTAATCAAAGGGGCATAAATGTATATTTACACCATTTAATAAATATTATTTTGGTCATTCTTTTTCTTAAAGGTTATTTTTGTGACAAAAACTTTTTTATGTCTATCTTAGGATATTCTCTTATAAAAGAATTGTGTTTTTTCTCTTAAAAAATAAAAATAAAAATAATTAAAATAAACATAAAAAAAGATACAATGAAAGTGATATTTTTGTCAATTATCCTACTACGAATCATTTATATGTGCTAAAAGATACATCAATACAAAACTATAGTTAATATTAGAAATAATATTAAAAACAAAAAAAATCAACAATAATAATAATTTAATGATAATATAATAATATTCATCTACAACAAACACATCTATATTTAAAAGTTAAAAAAAAGTCTAGTTATACTTAATAATGGTAATTAGCACAAATTATTGTAAGTAACCTTTTCTCACTCTCACTTATTGGACAGCCTATAAATAAACTCTTCTTCGTCTTCCTCTTTTATCTAAAACTAGAAGAAACAGAGCGATGGCGATTAACGGCGAAGATCGTATCTCCGGTGAACGTCCGATCATCATGGTCACCAACGACGACGGGATAGACGCGCCTGGTCTCCGTTCTCTCGTTCGCTTCCTCGTCTCCACCAACCTCTACGACGTCCGCGTCTGCGCTCCCGATTCGTACGTTCTACTCTTAAAATTTTATACAAATTTTAGCCTTTGGATAGCGATTTCGAGTTCATGCAGTTTCTTATACTCGCTTGGAGGTCGTATATCAGGATTCTGAATCGCCTTAGCCTTTTGTGGTTGTGACTCTTTAAACTTTGTTATTAGGGAGAAATCTGCTGTTAGTCACAGTATCATATGGAGTAGACCTCTCACTGCACAGCGAGTTGAGATTGATGGAGCTGTGGCCTATGCTGTTTCTGGTTTTGTTTCTATTTGCTCAACTCTTTTGATAGATTATGGACTATGACGCATAGTTTTTCTCTTTGTTTGTATGGGTTGAATGATTTTGATTAATAGATTAAATGTTTTCATACATGTGAAGGAACCCCTGCGGATTGCACTGGTTTGGGCCTGTCGGAAGCCCTCTTCCCTTCTCTTCCTGACCTGGTAATTATAACAGTGATCTTGTGGAATGTTATAAAATGGAAAGTGACTTCATTTCTAAAGATATGATTTTGAACCTTCTGTTTATGTTTGACAACAGCTCCTTCTGCTTAATCATTAGTAGACTATTAGGATGTGTTGGTTTATGTTGTATATTGTCCTTTTTTGGAGATTGTGATATCTGTTTATTTTCTTCATGCAGGTTCTTAGTGGTATAAACGTTGGTAGCAACTGCGGATATAACATGTATGTGAACATTTCCTCCTTTTATTTCCACCAACTGCAATTTTTTTTTTCCTGTTTGAATATTGCATTCAAGCTCCATAAAACTTGCAATAAATTTGAAGCTTTCAAGATAAGAACAGTGTTTTGAGAATGTGGAAAGATAAATGCTTGTTAGAATGTTTTACTGGCCACCAAACTTCTCTTTATTACTGGTCCAAATTGTTATACAGCCTGTTATGCTTCTATGGTTCCTGTCTGCGTGTTTATCGAACCTGAAATGTTGATTCCATGGCAGTGTCTACTCTGGAACTGTTGCTGGTGCTCGTGAAGCCTTCATTTATGATGTGCCTTCTGCCTCCATATCATATGACTGGTAAGAGTATAGCCTCAAGAAGCTAATACTTTACTGAGACATTCTGCTTCTTCTCTGTCTAAGTCGCCAACCTACCTTTTTCTTTAGCCTTCAAACATTGGTATCAATACCATCTATTTTGTTTTCGCCACTAATACCTTTTTATTTATTCATCCTTGATGCTGTTTGTAGGAAACGTGGAGACATCAATGTTAATGATTTCGTCCTCGCTGCCCAAGCTTGCTTGCCTATTATCAATGGCATGCTCAGTGCCATCAAGAACAAAACTCACCCAACAAACAGCTTTCTGAATATCGATTTGCCTACTGATATTGCTAACCATAAGGTAAAGTCCCATGCCAGATTATAACAGACATTCTTTTTTAATCACTGGACCTGAGTTTCATATGGATTTTGATTCTTTATCTAAATGAAGGGATACAAACTTACTAGACAAGGAAAAAGCTTGGGTAGAATGGGATGGAGACAAGTGAAGGAGGAAGCACAAGGTGCGAAGATGTTGTCAACAATGTCAATGGAAACAGATTCAGGAGTAGTCTCTGACAACAACAACGGTACATGTGCTCATGATTCCAGAGATAGCCGTTTGTTCAAGAGAGAGGTATCAAATAGCTATTCTACTCTTACTTACTGTGGTGTACTGTGTACATAGGAATTGATTCCCCTTGGTTCTTTTTGCTTGAATAGCTAAGGACTGTGGTTGTTGAAGAAGGCACTGATCTTCACTTCCTACGAGAAGGATATGTAAGCATCTCTTGAACTCATCTCCACACTGTTATTCAAACTTTGATGGTAAAACGCTATTTTGAAACGCAGATTACAGTGACGCCGATAGGAGCTCTCTCTCAGGTTGATGTGGATTGCCAAAACTACTACAAAGAATGGCTTCCCAAGATTTCTTCATCATTGTGATGCCACCAAATGATTATAAAAAAAGACTCGTTTAATAATTTATCCATTGTGTTCCACAGTTTGTGGTAGACCTATTATCCATTGTCTTCCACAGTTTGTGGTAGACCTATTATCCATACTCAATGTTTTATCTATGTTGGCAACTAGTTTTCTTGTAGCTTAATCTCAACTTAAAGCGAACGAGCATCATCCTCATCTGCTTACATTGACCGCAGAGAATTGGAAACCCTGAAACAAAAACGTTTCAAAACATAAAACGTGATTTAAAAAATTTAGAAATAAAAACGTCTATAATATATATAATATATACAGTTAACAAACATGCAAACTTGTTTTTTTGTTTGATTTATTTAAGAAAAAATAAACCAAATTTAAGAATTTTATAAATTAATAAACACCATAAATTAATATTTTTTCAGTTTAAATTAGGATAATTCGAAATTATGATACAAATTGATAAAATAATAAAATAAAAACTTTTTAAAAACTCTATGTAAATATATGGTCTTATTAAAATTATAAATTCTATTTTTTATGTATTTATATTTATATAAGTATAAAACTATTATTTTTATATTCACAATAGAATTATTTTTTTATTTTCTTAACCTTTAATATATTTTAGTGAAATTTAGTAAAGTTATATCTAAATCCACATTTAAATTCTATGAAACATATTTTATATACACTAAATGATATAATAAACCAATTTAAATATCAAATTAAAACACAATTAATATACATGTATTAGAATAAAATATTTTTCTTATTTTTTTAAAAATATATCTAAAATAAAAAATCTAAATAAGGAATTTTATTAAATTAATAACTCTATAAATTAATAACATATCTTAATCCCAACATTATTAATTGATAGAATTTTTATTATAATAGAAGTATTTTTGTCTTTATACATTTTATAAAAAAATAATCAAAAAAATAGAAAACCAAAATACGTTATCCAGGAGTAATAAACAGCGAAAACAAATTTATTCTAAATTATATATTATAGGGAAATGTTAACAACTATCAGAAGATATATTAAATACAAGTCAACAAATAGTAAAAAGTGTATACAAAAATGAAATTGACCAAATAATCACAAACGCTAAATGATAAATAGTCTTTCTTTTACATTTCCAGTGACAAAATCGTGAGTTTCTATAATAGAAATGCGAGTTTTAAAATAGAAACGTTATGGTTCCAAAATAAGATTTTCTAGAACGTGTTTTCAACAAATTTCGAGAGATTCCAATATGTTTTCGAAAGAGTTTGCATGAAACCTAAGACAGCAGCATACAAAAAAAAACTGCTCACAGATGTTCAAACCGATTTTTTTTCTTTTTTTTTATATCCGGTCCGATTCGTGTATACCAAACTTTTCTGGTATTCAAGTGAAAATTGGATTGGATTTCCGGTTCAACCGATCTAATGGGCCTGCCTTTATATCAAATTAACATAGACTTTGATAACTCTGTTAACTTAACGTTTGCGTTTGCGTTTGCTTTTGCGTTCGATTCTCTTGATTCCATATCTGGTGAGGTGACAAAGTCCAGGTCTCCTCTCTGTGTCTTGTTGGTTTATCTCAACCAAAGCTCACACGTCAAGTTACAAAGAAGAAAAAAAAAACAATCTTTTAATCCAAAATCGTTTAAAAAAACATCCGAATCTATGTTAAAAATCGCATCTTTATCCCGTTGTTGGTGACGCATACACACAGAGATGGGATCCGCCGCTGTAGCTACTTCTTCTGATTTTGCAATCTCAGGCAAGTTTCTCCTTTCTTCTGAGCCTCGTTGTCTAGATTTCATTCGAATCAGGGAAGAACATTAGTAGAGTGATCTGAATCATGACCTTTTGATTTGTTTGATTTGAATCAATAATGATTTTGAATTTTGATTACTTGTATTAAGTTATAGATTTACACTTTTTTTTTCTTTGATATATGGAAGAGTTTGTGGATTTTCAGGTAGTTACCCTAGTGGTTAAACCATAGATTACCTTACCTAGTGTTTAGTAATATAATCTCTGTTGAAACTTTGTAGCTCTGCGTGAGAAGCATGACAAGGAATTGGAGAATCTAACACTCACCTCACAACCTTTCACTACACTTAAGTTGTTTGTTGAGGCTACTTTTTTGTACATCAAACGGTCGATATCGTATCTACTGGCACATGGAGTCTGGTTCATGCTTGTTACCACTTTGTTGGTCGCGTTTGGAGTTTTGCTTCTCACTGTTGATGGACCTCACGGAAAGGTGAAAATACTTTTTTTTGGGGACTCCATACATTATACATTCATGTTCCAACACTTTTGTGTGATTGTTGTTACAGCATGTTGAAGAACTATTAGAGTATGTCAGATACAGCTTATGGTGGATTGCACTTGGCGTTGCATCTTCTATTGGTCTTGGTTAGTCACACAATACTCTTTCTCACACACAAAGAAGTGTAGTCCTTTCACATTTAACATTTGTTATTTTCTTCTATTCAGGATCTGGTCTACACACTTTTGTTCTCTATTTGGGTCCACACATTGCTTTGTTCACTCTAAAAGCAACGCAATGTGGCCGGGTTGATCTTAAATCTGCACCTTATGATACAATACAGTTGAAACGGGTTCCCTCGTGGCTCGACAAATCTTGTTCAGAGTTTGGTCCTCCACTAATGATATCAGCTGCTGGGTCTCGTGTTCCTCTTACAAGCATTTTGCCACAAGTCCAACTAGAGGCGGTCTTATGGGGTATTGGGACTGCTCTTGGGGAGCTTCCTCCATATTTCATCTCAAGGGCAGGTTCGTATATTGCTTCTCTCTCTTTATCTATTTACTTGGCCAATGCCTGTGCATAGGTTCTCATTGTTTATTATCTATCAGCTAGTATCTCTGGGGGCACGGTGGATGGAATGGGAGAATTAGATGCTTCATCATCTGAGGATACCGGGTTTATGGCTAGGTTCCTGAACCGGATTAAGCGTTGGCTATTAACTCATTCACAGCACTTGAACTTCTTTACAGTCTTGGTTCTTGCTTCGGTTAGTTTACATCTTACAACTTTGCTTTTCTTGATTTCAATCTTTTAATGTCCTAATGGGAACTTACACACTGCTTCTATTTGACTGCAGATCCCAAATCCTCTGTTTGACCTCGCTGGAATAATGTGTGGACAATTTGGAATACCCTTTTGGGAGTTCTTTCTGGCGACTTTGATCGGAAAAGCAATCATCAAAACTCACATACAGGTGTGTCTCATTAATAGTTACCTCTTTTGACCTGTTCTAAGACCTAAGTGTGTATTTTAACTTTCTTCTGTTATGTGCTTTTGTTTTGATTAAGACAATATTTATCATCTGTGTCTGTAACAACCAATTGCTCGATTGGATGGAGAACGAGCTGATCTGGATACTTAGCCATGTCCCGGGTTTGGCTGCTGCATTACCTGGACTCACAGCCAAACTCCATGCCATGAAAGAAAAGTATATTGATGCTACACCTCCTGTTCCATCTCATATCAAGGTAAACAAACCATCCTCTCTTTTTTTTTCTCCTTAGCATCTTTATGAAGTTCAGGTTTTTATGATAATTTGTATTGAATATGATTTTTTTGTTTTTGTTGGGTTAGGTGAAAAGATGGGATTTTTCATTTGCATCTATCTGGAATGGGATAGTGTGGCTCATGCTCCTCAACTTCTTCGTCAAGATTGTGACAGCGACTGCACAGAGACACTTGAAGAAGAAGCAAGAGAAAGAAGTAGCTGCTTTGACTCATTTAGATTGATCTTTCTTCCTTATGCTCCAACATCAGAAGGACAAACAAAACTAAAAAATGTTAGCTTTTCTTTACATTTTCGCCTCGTTGACACATTGTTCTGGTGGGATTTGTACTTTATAGAAGGGTTAGGAGGAATTGGGATTATAAGATTGCAGGAGGCTTATTTTGACCCTGTAATTCCATAGAGAATGTTTTTCTTTTTTGGTTCAGCACCATAGATAGTGTTTTGTTGGAAGAATTCATGAAAAGAAAAAAAAAAGCTTTAATTGGGATCATTTTCTCAAATGGTCTTCGAGCGTCCAAAAATTCAAAATGGATTCTCCCTATTTTGTTTTTCTATTTGAATTAAATTTAAATCAATAAGAAATAAAAAATCTTTTAAGCCTATTAATTATTTACAGATCCAACGAGTTAAATTTGGATCCAAATCTGTATAACCAAAAACATGGTCCAAATCCTCTTTTATAAATATTTGAAATTAATTTATTGGTTATACTAGTTGTACATATAGTATTGTTCAGTTGTATTACTTAGAACATGTTTATTGTTGTATCTTAACAACATATCTTAGATTAAATGTGATTAAAAGAATTAAATCAAAAGAGAAAAACACAAGAGGCGTTCCTTAATTAAAAGCATCAACATACGGTCGTTTAGGGGCACGTGTCACGCATCAATTGGGTAGAGGAGAGGTGGAGACCTTGTTTCGTCATTTCTCGGTTTGTTTTCTTTTTCTCTTGATTTCGCTTCTCTCCGTAGGCGAAACGGCGATTTTTCATTGTATCGGCAGTCACTTCTCTATCGGTGGCTCTCATGGACGAAGGAAGACAGCGTCTCTCTATCGGTTGTTTTCCTTCATCAAGGAAACCGGCGACCTCTCTCTCGTGGTGGTTCTTTGAGGCGAAGAAAAACGGGGAATCTCTATCGGCTGCTCCGCCGAGTCGAAAGGTAAAGCTGCGTTGATATGTATTTATGTTTGAATATTTCGATTATGCATGTCTTAGATTGTGTCTTAATTTGAATCTCTATGTTTGAATCTTAATTTGTTTTGATATTTCTTGTCTTTCTGTCTTTAGATTCATTAATCAAAAGGCACGATGAAGGGGTTAAGGGACGATGAAGAAACTCGAGAGTGATGGTTCTGATTGTGCATCAAGGTAAAATCCACCACTTTCCTCTGTTGAATTTGAAAAAAATAAGTCTTTGCTGTCTTTAATTGGTTAAAGCAAAGTCTTGTGATTTATGGTTGAATATATCGATTAATGATGTCTTAGATTGTGTCTTAATTTGAATCTCTATGTTAAGAACCTTAATTTGTTTTGATATTTCATGTCTTTTTGTCTTTAGATTGATTGATCAAGAGGCATGATGAAGGTTAAGAGACGATAAAGAAACTCGAGAGTGATGGTTCTGATTGTTCATCAAGGTAAAAGCCATCACTTCCTCTGTTGAATTCGGAAAAAAATGTCTTTGCTGTCTTTAATTGGTTAAAACATTGTCTTGTGATTTATGTGCGATTGATGGTTAGATTTTTATTGTTTGTACGTTATGTAGACTAGAGCGTAATGAAGACCACATGACTGAAGAAACCTCTACTCTATAACCACACGAAAGAAAGCTAAACGATTGTTCATCAAGGTAAAAGCTACCTCTTTGGTCTGTTGTATTTAATAAAACATTTCTCTTTGCTGTCTTGAATTGGATAAAACATTGTTTATGTGGTTAGTCTTAGGTTTGATAACAAATTCTCTGTTCAAGTGGTTAGTGTTAGATTATAGTTGTAATAAATAGATTTTTATGGTTAGATAGAAATCAATTGTTAGATAGAAATGAATGGTGTATATATATCTCAACTCGTGTGATCAATGCTTTCATCGAAGTCTCGAGTCTTTAAAAATCTTCCATTCTCCTCGTTCTTCAAAACATTTCAAACCGTGTTCTTCTCACTTCTGTTCTTCTCCCATTTTCTCATTTCTGTTGTTTTATTTCTTTCTCCCTTGAGCGTGCTTGGGTACAGATTCTTCTCCATCCACGCATACTTCAAAGTTTGTTGACCTACTTAACAGTCAACAAACTATTTCCTTCGTTAACTTTGAAGATTGTGTCGAACAATCTCCAAAATTTGGCCGCACTCTTGCACAACGTAAAGAAAAGAAGAAATGGATGCCTACGGATGATGTTCTCCTCATCAGCTCGTGGTTAAACACTAGCAAAAACCATGTAGTTGGCAACGAGCAAAAATCAGGAGCATTTTGGACATGAGTTGTGGCCTACTTCGCGGCAAGTCCTCAAGTTTCTGGCTGCGAACAGAGAGAGAGAGGCTATCCACTGCAAGCAGCGTTGGCACAAGATCAATAACTTCGTCTGCAAGTTTTGTGGATCCTATGAGGCTGCTACTAGAGAGAAAAGCAGTGGGCAAAATGAGAATGATATTCTCAAATTGGCTCATCAGATTTTCTACAACAACCACAACAAGAAATTTACACTTGAACACGCTTGGAAGGAGCTTCGAAACAACCACAAGTGGTGTGAGCAATCCACTACCAAGAACGAAGGAAGCTAAAAAAAAAGAAAATGTGAGGACGATGCAGATTCAACAATCTCTAGAGCAACTGAATCCATTGGGTGTTAAGGCTGCAAAGGCTAAAGGGAAGAAGATGCTGGTAGAGGAGAAAGGGATGAATGAGTTTCAGACTATGTGGTCTATAAAACAACGGATATGGTCATGAACGAACGATTGTGTAAGATGAGTCTACTTGACAGTCTTATTGCCAAAAAAGAACCTTTGGCAAGCCTCAAGAAGAAGCTACTTAATGACTTGTTGTCTAATTAGTTTAGCTCTAAGTATAGCTGTTTTAATTTCTTTTGTTTTGTTTTTGTTATTTTGTTCTTGTTATGCTACAATGTAGTTTATGGTAAAATGTTATGTGCTCTCAAAGTTCCAAATGTAATCGGGTTACATGTTCTTGTTGCTAAATGTTCTTGTTGTTAAATGTTCTTGTTGCTAAAATGTTCTCGGTTATGGTTGCCAAATGTTCTCGTTAATGGTTGCTAAATGTTCTTGTTGTTAATCGGGTTACATTTTCTTCTAATGCAGGTCATGATTTGTTCTTGGTGTTGATCTTGTTCTGTTTTGGTCATTGTTTCAAATGTTCATGCTGATCTTGTTCATGCTAAAATGTTTAAATTTATCTTGTAATGCAGGTGTGTGTTGAGAGAGGTCACGAGACTTTAAAGGTGTGTGTTTCGTGTGACAGCGTGGAGCATTGGGAGTCTGTGTGTGTTGTGTATGTTCGTGTATCGCGAGATATGCTGTTGTTGCTGTATACTTGTGTCACGAGTTTTGATTTTGAGGGCCTTTCTTGTCTAATGTATGTATGTCTGTGTGTGTCACGAGATATGTTGTTGTTGATGTATTCTTGTGTCACGAGAAATGTATGTATGTCTGTGTGTAAGGAGATAGTGTGGTTGTTGTTGTAGTCTTGTGTGTCATGGACAATTCAAGCACACACTTTATATATCAGAAACAATTCTTCTCTTTCTCACATCCGACTCTCTATTCTCTTTCTCACATCTTACTCACCATTATCTTACTCACATTCTTCTCACCATTCGCTTATATATTTTATCTCACATCCTTCTCACCATTCTCTTTGTTTTTTTAATCTCACATATCTAAAACAAACCTCTCATGGCATCTTCTTCACATCAGAATTTGGATGAAGCTTTTGATGAATATTTTGATCAATATTTCGATCAAATATTTGAGAATTTGTGTAATGTTCAAGGTGATCAAGAAGATGAAAGGAGGACAAGAAAAAAACGAGTTTTTATCGAACGAAATCGTGAAGAAGGCCATCTCCGGTTATGGAATGATTATTTCAGTGACATTCCAACATATCATGAAAATCTATTCAGACGGCGATTTAGAATGAACAATCAATTGTTTATGCATATTGTTGGTCGTCTCTCCAATGAAGTTCAAATCTTTCGTCAAAAGAAGGACGGTATCTGAAGGCTTGGTCTCTCTACACTTCAAAACTGTACAGCAGTGATTCGTGTGTTGGCATATGGTTCTGCGCTTGATGCGGTCAATGAATACCTCAGGCTCGGTGCAACCACTACTCGGTTATGTGTGGAAAGTTTTGTGGACGCAATAATAAATTTGTTTCGACAATGAGTACCTAAGAATACCAACACCGGATGATCTTCAACGTCTAATTCATATTGGAGAGCTTTGTGGATTTCTCGGGATGATAGGAAGCATCGATTGTATGCATTGGGAGTGGAAGAATTGTCCCACCGCTTGAAAAGGGCAATATTCTCGTGGTTCGGGAAAACCCACAATCATTTTAGAGGCGGTTGCTTCATATGATCTCTGGATATGACATGCGTTTTTTTGACCTCCACATACTTAAAATGATATTAATGTTCTTGATCCCTCACCTGTTTTTGATGACAACATAAATGGTCAAGATCCGCATGTGAATTTCTCGGTCAATGAAAGAGAGTACAATTTGACTTACTATCTCAGTGATGGTATTTATCAAAAATGAGCAACTTTTATCCAATCTATTCCAACTCCACAAGGGCCAAAAGCATATTTATTTGCGCAACGTCAATAAGCTGTCCGAAAAGATGTCGAGTGTACTTTTGGAGTTTTGCAAGCTCGATTTTCCATTGTTAAAAATCTAGCACTTTCTTGGGATAAAGTCAAGATTGAGAAGATTATGAGAACATGTATCATACTTCATAATATGATAGTAGAAGACGAACGAGATGAGTACACTCAATTTGATGTTTCGGATTTACAACAATGAGAAGGCATCGAAAGTTCACATGTCGATCTCACTTATTCTTTAGATATCCCTACAAATATCGCCAATCAGATGGGTGTTCGAACAAGAATTCGTGATAGACAAGCGCATCAACAACTGAAAGGTGATTTGATTGAACATATATGACGTAAATTTTGACGTGATCAAGACAACAACTGAACTTCGATGCCTCTTTGAAATTATTATCGTTTATTTTAGTAATATTTGTTTTTATGTTTTTATTTTAAAATCTATGTTTAAAATTTTATGTTTGACTTTGTTTTGTCTAATAAATATTCTTTGTGTAAAGTTTTATGTTTAAAAATAAGTTTAAATTTTTTTATTGCTAAGAACCTTAATTAAGAAACTACCATTAAACTAATATAATTAATTGTCTCTTAACAAAGTCTCTTATCTTAATTTTAATAGTTAAAATTTCACTAAGGCCCACTTAAGAACCACTGAAGGTTTTTACCAATAAACATACTCTTATATCATAGGTAAAAGTTGTATTAAATAAACTAAGCACAAAAGTTATACTAGTTGTATTCACTGTAAAAGTTGTATTAGTTATAATTATTGTACTATTCCCTAATTTTTTTATATGATTAAATATTTAATATATCCATAATAAAAAACATTTGCACAATGTAGTGATATTAAATATATTAATTGTACATATTACACTAGATCCAAAAATAATATGCGTTGTACTAGTTATTTTAATTGTGCCAATTATACGAGTTTTGAAAATAATATTAGTTGTATCAACTTTACATATGACACAATTAACCTATTTGTGTAAGTTGTACTAATTTTACATCTTTTACTAGTTGGCATTCAGCTTGATGATTCAACATAAATAATCATTCAATGACAAAATTCAAAGTCGTTAGCAGCTTAGTTGAATTATGAACAAAAACATCTTCATTTTTCTTTCCTGAAGCTAAAGAAGACAATACAAAATGCTAGAAAATGTTGAAGTATAAGAGGATTAATATGTTCCAATTATCCCTTTAAGCTATTTTGCAATTTCAGAGTTGAAATGTAATACTTAGAGTTCGAATTCACATAAACTCTATGTTCATACAATAGATGTTAGTTTCATACTAGCTATACCAAATAATATGAAGCAATAAATAAAGCAATAAATAAATCTGTTTGTACAACATATAAAAAGGGCTAGATCCAAGGAAATCAAATAGGTAAGTTAGAATTGCAATTATTAGAATGCTAAGAGTTAAGTTTCGAGTGGTATGCAAATAAAAAACGGAGATGAAACCGAGATGCAGATCAAACAGAATAAATGCAGACCATGTAGATTATGCATAAAATATAGATCTAACTAATTAAACTAGATTATCAGACTCTCTTAATTTACCGAATGTTAAAAATAAATTTGTAAGTTAAATATCTTAAATAAAATACAAATTCTAATAATAATTATTAGAAAAAATGATTGATGACTATCTGAAGTGTTGACCACCATATGGCTATCCATGCAGACTAAACTAATGCATATCTTGCTACACGAAGTATATGTTATGCATGAAAACATCTCTTAGCTTAATGATGTTATGTGGTTAACATCACGAGTTTAATTTTATTAATACCAAAAGTGACATGGACGTCTGAGATGTTAACTCCGTTTAATTTTCTCATTCATCAATTAAAAGTCTGATCCACCAAAATGTAATTTAACTAACTTATGTCGTGATGGATCAAATTTTATTTAAATTATGGTCGGATGAGTCAGATTTTAATTGATCAACGGGAGAATTAAACTTAGGTAATGTTTCCGACGTCCACGTCACTTTTTGGATTAATAAAATTAAGCTCATGATGTTAACTATATAACATCATTAAGTTGAGAGATTTTGTCATGCATAACATATAATTCATGTAGCTAGATATACATTATTTAGTTTGCATGACTAGCCATGTAGTGGTCAATGCTTCTGATAGCCAACAGTCATTTTTCTAAATATTATTATTTTAATAAATACAAGGAAAATTTAATTATTAATACAATTACAACATACAATGAAACTGAAAAAGTTTCATATTATCATTTTAGTTTGCCTATAATGTATTTACAATAATTTCTCTAATGTTTGCCATAAGATTTATTTGTTCCATTCCCGCTTCTTACATATCAATTTGTTCAACCATAGAAGTAATATTGCCAATGTTTGTATGTGTAATTATATCAATGAAATCTTCATCTAGAAAAAAATTGAAATTCTAATAAAATTATGTAATCCCATTGTTGTTGTTACCACTCTTTTTGAACATACATATCATACTTCGGAAAGTCACAAAAATCCTCAATTTCTTCTTCCAAACTCCAAATGTCTTGTCAATAATAATCGTAAAGATGCATGATATTCACTAAAGAAAGCGGTAAGATGTTTTGTCTTTATTGGAAGCGTAAGAATACAATTTTCTCATAGTGATATTGTATGGAACCATTTAGTATATAAAGGTTTTACACCCAATACTATATTTGGTTGTAACATGAAGAGTGTTATGGTGGGAATGAAGCTAGTAGTAGTAATAGTAATTTTAAATGTGGGTAGTAGTGAAGAACCGATTCATGATTTGTATAATAACATGAGAAGCATATGGTATATCATGTTTGGGTTCACTGCATGGTTTTAGATGTTTTTTAGAAACTACTACAACAATAGCTTATGACATTGTAAATGTTGAAGAACCTAACTTGGATGGAAAAGGGGTTTATGAAATGTTTGATACTGCGAATCAGCCAACCTATACGGGTTGTAGATAGGGTCTCTCTAAATTGTATCTAGTAGCTAAGATGATGAATATTAAAACTGATCATAATTTATCTAAGAATTGCATGGATGCATGGAGAGAGTTATTTAATGAGTATTTCCCAGAAGATAACGTATTAACTGATTCGTGTTATAAGATTCAGAAATTGGTTTATAGTTTTGGGTTACCTTCGCAGATGATAGATGTTTGCATTGACAATTGCATGATATACTGGAGATGATGAGAAGTTACTATAATCTGAAAGAATCACAATTTAAACCGCAAGGACGTGGATGGAATAGAGTACCGTACCAAAAGATGTGGTACCTACCAATTACAGTCATGTTGAAAATATTATATCAATTTGAGAGAACTGCTGGGGCGATGAGATGGCATGTTGAACATGTCCAGACGGAAAAATTTAAATACGGTACACCCATATTTTGCTAGAAATACTCGAAATGTTTATCTTGGGTTATGCACATATGGATTTAGTTCATTCGAAATGTCTTGGAGACAATATTTCTTGTGGCCAATCTTTCTTACGTCGTACAACCTGCCACCGGAGATGTGCATAGAGCGAAAATTTCTAATCATGAACATATTAGTCCCTGGTCTGAAGTATTCAAAATGGTTGTTAGATGTTTTTCTTCAACCATTAATCCAAGAGTTGAAGGACTTGTGGTCATCAGGGGTGACGACATATGATGCTTCAACGAAAAACAATTTTACGATGCGAGCAATTATGTTGTGGACCATAAGTAGTTTTCTGCTTATGAGATGCTATATGGATGGATAATACATGTAAGGTTATCTTGAACATATTGTCTTGGAATGACAAATGTGTTTTAACTAAAGTATGGTAGAAAGACGTATTGGTTTGATTGTCATCGGTAATTTCCCCCTTAACCATCCATTACGAAGAAACAAAACATTGTTTAGACACAAAATAGTTGTCCGAGACATTTGTACTCCATATTTAAGTGGAGAAAAAATCGAAAAGCAAATTGATTACCATTATGCTAAGAAAACTGTTTTGCATGGGGTAATTGGCATGTTCCTGAAAATATGTCTGATGATTATGGGGTCCATCACATTTGTCAAAAATATACTTTTAGAGCTACCTTATTGGAAGGATCTTTTTTTGCATCACAACGTCCATGTGAGTATATAGAGAAGAATTTGTTGACAAACATCATGAATACAATACCGAAAATCCAAGGGAAGATAAAAGATAACAAAAAGTCAAAGTTGGACTCACCAAATATACGAGGAAGCCTAATTCCCCATATAAACCCAACCCATTGCGACTCCCTTTCCTCGTCTCTTCCTCTTTGTTCTCTCCCAACACCTCAAGGCAAGTAGTTTTTCTTAAAATATAGTTTCGGTTTTTAGTTTTGGTAACATAAGTAGATTTGGTTATGAAATGTATAGATTAGATTGTAGATGAATTTTTAATTTAATTTCCTAATAAGATTCTTGTTTTTCTTATATGGCTCCTAGAAAATGGCTCCACTATAGCGAGATGTTCCCAAGCCATGTTGGGACATCTAGTACATCTCTGAGACCTTCTTTGGTTCTGGATGTTGTCTCTGACTCTTAGTCTTCTTAGAAAGATTCTCAGACACCTCCTCTTGCTACACCTCCAGATGCTCACATTTCACCACAAAGGCCTCCCCCTACTGACGATGCGGCTCCTGCCTTTCGGTCGGAGTTCATCCAGATTTGTTGGTGCCACCTGATATACCATGGATTATACCACCTTTAGACCATGATATACGACCTATTTAGAGTATATTATATTGCTTTGGAGTCTGTTTTAGTGTGTTTTCAGGTTTACGTATTTTTCGAGAATTTTGGTGATTTTGGAGCATTTTGAGGTTCAGACTTTACATATGCGTCACATGTTTAGCTATGGATGAAGATCTTCCCATAATGTGATTGAGATGAAATTTGAAAAGAAGATATAGATTTTAGTTAGCTTTCCAATGCCGCCGGTTTGAGTTCAATAAACATCCTATATAAAAAGTTATGTCCCTTTTACTAAAGAGTGATTTGCTTGCCTCGCTAGATGAAGCTACCGAGGAGACGAAGGAGTCTCGATCGATGGAAGACCCTTGGTGTCGACCGAAGGTGATGACAGAACACGAGACAAATCTATTTTATGACCAGCTTAAGCACAGAAACCATCACAAATTATAAGAAGGGCAAATCTCTCAAATAACACCTTTTGAAGTTTTTGTCACAAAAATAAACTTCAAAAACAAAAATGACCAAACTAGACCTTTTTATTTTTTAAAAATTAATATTTTTTATTTAATTTTTCAATTTTAAACCTCACCCCCAAAACCCCACCCTATAACTCTAAACCCTAAGTCTAGATTAGTTAACCCAAGGGGTATAAACGTATATTTACCCCCAAAATCCCACCCCAAAAAGGTTATTTTTGTCATTTTTTCCCTTAAAGTTTATTTTTGTGACAAAAATTTTTTTAGGTCTATCTTAGGGTATTTCTCTTATAAGAATGCCCCTTGCCGACCTTAAACTATATTTATATGTTTCTACGCAATTGTTTAGGGAACACATTTTCTACGTTTTCTTTTATTCATATTTCTAGGGTTATAAGAGAAGGGATGAACTCGTGCAGGGTCCTCCTGGAACTCTTTTGGTTCTTTATTATTGATTTCTATTTATTCTATTCATCTATGATTTCTGTTTCTTTGATCATGTCTGAGTAGATCTTCTATTAGATTTAGGGTTTATTAAAGGTTTTGATGAATTAGCCAAACAATAGAACTGCTAGGGTCATTACTAGATATATCATCAGATTTATAAATATTGCTTGTGTTCTTGATTAGATAACTAGAACCATCATATTAGGTTATTGAGAATTGTGTGATTACATGAGCAATACTTGAAATATCTCTGATGAGGTTAAATTACTAGGGACAATCAAGAGAATGATCTAGTGATTCTAAGTGAACCAATCGAATCTGATCGTTTAATGCTTGACTAAGAAAGCCATCAATCACTGCCGTTTGCATACTATCGATCGACGGTCATTCCGAGTTTGCACACGAAAATTGTAGACTCTGGGCTTAGCCATAAGATATATATAACTTACAATATCTTTACTAATTGAATTCGTATTCTTTGATTGAAACTCCCTTGGATTCTATCCATTATAATTCACTACCTGAAAATCCTAGATCTAGCTCTTTTATTATTATTGCTTACAAACCAATCAATCAATCAACTGCTTTGCTTTATTTACTGCTTTAAACCTATTTGCCTATCGTAATTGTGATTGTATTTAGTTTATTTTGTGCCCACTCTTCCTGTGGATTTGATGCCTAAGTACTACAACTGAAACTTTTATTTGACAGAGTAAAGTTGCTCTAGGGTTAATATAAGCATACAAAATTTGGCGCCGTTGCGGGAGAGAAAGAACTCGCCATTAGACTCAATATGTTTGATTTAGTCTAGGTTATTTTTCTATTTTAGTTCACTTACATAAAAAAAAATTCTTGTGTTTCAAGTATACATCTTAATACAAGGAAGCAATGAGAATAGTTTTTTTAGGTTCTTCAAAGAAGGAGCCTGCTGATTCATGCACGATCCTAAGTCTACGAGGGAAGTCTCGATCGACAACCTCCAAGAAACAGCGATCGAGATCGTGAACCAACCATCGAACGACACTAACTCTTCGGTCTCGATCGACACTACTTGCGGAAAGACATAGAAGGCCAAGGTACTCATGTTGAGTTTTGATGAGAATGGGATCTTGCGAGACGAAGAAGGTCGCACTCACAACAATGCATGACAACTGATTTATACATAGGAGGTTATAGTCTCTGATGGAACTGCTGTTACTGGAGAGGATGACTTTGAGCTGCACCCCGACTGGAACGATTGGTTAGGTCAACATCTTTTTCAGGATCTTCCTCACGAATATCCAGAAAACACATCGGAGTTTTTATGGGTGAAATCGCGAATGCTGAGCTGTATGAATACTCTGAGGAATACATACTCTGCAAGACTTTTCCCCACACTCTCTATGGGAATGCATCTAGTTGGTTTAGTCAACTACAGTCAGGATCCCTAACCTGCTGGGAGGAAATTGAAAGAGCTTTCCTCTACAAATTTGTTGATGATGCTGAAGCTACTTGAGAAAAAGAGCTTAATGATAAGTGGGACATGATGCTTGAAAGTTGGCAGAAGACGAGGGACGAACTGAACATAGGACATCTGGTCAACCACAATATGGAAAAAGGTGATGAACGTCATGGATCTGAGCCGAGCAGAGAAGAAGAAGCAGATATTAGTGATCTGACCTCAGCATCGACCAACACAAATACCTTAGCGTTGATCGACACTAAGACCTCAGCATCAATCGACACCAGCCCATGATGTCAGTTGATACCACTTGAAATCCAAGAAAGATAGTGTTGTCCTCAAAACGTTACAGACTTGACACTAAATAGCACCAATGTGTCAAGTTGTTATCTTTTCCTAGATGGAGACAGAGAGGTCACCATGGAAGATTTATTGGAGCTAGAAGATTTATTGGAGCTAGAAGATGAAGAACAGCCTCAAATTTCAGATTTGGATCCGAGTAAGAAAATCACTTTTAAAGACTTCTTGGAGTTGGAAGAATGGTTTAAAATTTTGATCGAGAGAGTTCACCGAAATCTGACATCGATCGGCACCATGCATTGACATCGATCGACACCAGCCACCTGATATCGATCGACAACACCTACCTGATATCGATCAACACTCGTTGTTGAAAGAATAGCCAAATTATATGAGTGAACCATCACGATTTGAGGAGAGAATGCACAAGTACGAGGTCAGATACGTTACTGTCCACAAACATCTGAGACCACCCATCTGCGCAGAAGGAGCTTCTGGTTTTCACAAAAGAGCGAAGATGGTACATAACCCTGTGAAGTTTGTGGTTCCCTACGTTGTTTCTGGAATTGAATTTCTTATTCCACCTGATAAAAATGTGGATTTGGGTTCTTACATTGGGGTGTTTGATGATCCTATACACGTAGTAGCTTCTCAGATAGGGTTGAGATATATAAGTGACGTTGACAAAGTCCCAACAGAAGAAGCATCGATTGACACTACCACTTCATTGTCGATTGACACCCATTGCATTTCAGAGCATAATGAGTCTGAAGTGTGTTGAAATCTTTTTGATAGAGGCACCACTACGAGATCAGACAAATCTGGGGGGAAAGAAGAGGAAAATGACCAAGGGAAGTCCTCAGTTATCATTGATTCTTGATATACCTTGTTATTTACCAATTTAAGACTATCATTTGGACCATATTTGGAGTCTTCTATGTATGTTTAGACTGTGTTTTAGAGTCTTTTCAGGTCAAGGTACGATTTGGAGCACTATAGAGCTAATGTAGATTGGTAGAGCATTCAGAGAAGATATCAAGTAGCTATTCAGTCAGAGTCGAGGTCAAGCCTGACCATCGATCGATGGTGCATGCTTGCTATCAATCGACGTTCTACTCGCAGAGCAGTTGACCGAATTCAAGCCCAAGTCAAGATAATTTACAAGAATGCTCCTGGACGAGTTTTGACCTAGTTTATAAGGTCTTGCCATTGTTTAGGCAAAAGACACACCACAAGATAGAGATTTCATGGCATAATATTATTTAGAGTTCTTAGTAGTTTTGGGGAGAAGATCTGAACTCCTTCAGAGATTTGTATTGGAAACCCTATTATCTATTCTATGCATTTTATTATTCAGTTTGTTATGCTTTCTGTGATTATGTCTAACTAAAATCTCTTGTTAGATTTAGGGTTCATTATGGTATTGTTGAATTAGCCCAAAAATAGGATTGCTAGGATGAAAATATATCCATCTTTGGAATTGTGTTTAATGCTTGTGTTCTAGAGTAAGTAACTAGAACAATGAACCTAGGATATAGACAACTACAAGAATATGTTCTTTGCCTGAATTGATTCCATTGAGTTAGGATGTTGGATACATGCAAGAGCTGGTTTAATTAACCTAGCGGACGCACATCCTGTGCGATAACCGTCGCTCGACACTAGGCCTTCACCGTCGATCGATGGTCGACTCCTCTATTCGCATATGAGAGTTGGAACAAGAGGGGGTCGGGTTATTGTTAAGGTCCTTGCATATTTCATAATTCCTTGTATCTTATTCATTATAATTCACTAAAACCCTAGATCTATATTTTCCTTATTTAAATCAGTTAACTTATTTAGCAAATTTCCTTTTTGGAATAAACCCTCATTACAAACCCCCTATTTATCGCTTACCTAGCTTAAACTTTAGGACTCAGAAATCTATTGTGTGCCCTTGCTCTTTGTAGATTCGATGACTAAGTACTTCAATTTGACTTCTCTAGGTAAGAGTAGTTTATAGGGTTAATTTGATAGATTGCCTTCTTAATCATAGACTTTAACCCGCACACTGTCAAATTTGGCGTCGTTGCAGGGGAGCAATGATCACCATTAGATTTATTTTCTAGGGTTTAGTCTAGGTCTTTCTTTTACTGCAAGTTACTGATAATTTCTTTTTCTTATTTGTCAGGTGCATGCCCATTAGTACCAAAAGCCAAAAGTACAAGAAATTACTCTTCTCAGACCCGTTGCAATCGAATGCTCAAACTGCAAACAAACGTGACTTGCATCGATCGAAAACATCACTCGACCGCTTATTGACACGAGCGCATCAACATCGATAGACAGTACCTCTTCGGCATCGATCGATGGTAACTCCAGAAAGATGGTTGCGACACTAATCGTGGTTCGAGACGAGAGTGGGGACTTGTATGACCTCGAAGGTCATCTGTGTAACGCAACATATCAGATGATTGATGAACTGAGAGCTGTGATCCCTGAACCAAAAGCAGACGCTGCAGTAGCTCAACCTGAAGCTGGCGCCCAAGCTGCTCAATGAACATTGACAGACTACAATCGTTCATACCACTTCTATGCTAATAGATCCGCCATTCGTTCTCCAGCTTTCTAGAGGAATGATTTTGAGATCAAACCATCCTACTTCGCACTTGTTACGCTGACACCCTACCATGGAATGCGACATGAGCACCTATGGATCATCTGGAGCGATTTGAGGATCTAGTTTCTGATATCAAGGCCAATGGAGTCCCTGAGGACTATCTATTCTACAAGCTCTTCAAGTACTCACTTGCTGGAGATGCTTCGCATTGCCTTAAGCATCTACCACCAAGATCTCTGACATCCTGGACAAACATCAAGAATGCATTCATGCGCAACTTCTTTGATGATGCATGAGCAGAAGACTTGAGAAGCAATATTGCCACATTTACAGAGGAACCTGGGGAATCGTTCAGAAGCTATTGGTTCAAATTAAAGTCATACCAGAGAGACTTCCCACACTATGGCTTCAATGAAGTGCAACTGCTTAGCACTTTATTCAAAGTTATTGATCTGCAATACCAGATGGATTTAGACACAACTAGTGAAGGAAACTTCAGCACTAGGAATCCAGAAGAAGCAACAAGGCTTATTGAGAACTTGAAGTCTAGCAATAGCACCAAGAACACTGACTATGAGAGGAAGAATTCAGCTTCATCCCTAAGTAGGGAGCAGATAGATGAAGTTTGTTGGTGGAAACGGTTGTCAGAGATTAGGAAATCCAAGCTACAATAGGACTCCTATGGTGGCAACATGAGTAACTACAATCAGAATCCACAGCAAAATCCACAGCAGCAGAAGCCTCAAGAGAGCAGGTTAGAAGCTATGGTTGATAGGATACATGAGCAGCAACAACAAATGAATGTGAACTTCAATGAGAAGATAGACTTGATGTACACCAACCTCAACACCAAGTTCGAAAACCTCATCATTCATGTCAAGAAGCTGGATAATCAAGTGGTCCAAACAAGTGAGACAATTCAGAGAAATGAAGCCTTGATTAAGGAAAAAGGAGAAGCTAGTCAGAAGCACCAAGTCAATGCATTGATAGGTAAAGACTTTTGGCAAGCGGTGAAGAGAGAACAGCCGCAAGAAGGATATTTTCTTGTGGAAAGTGCCATGTCTTTCGGCAGTTTGCATTGGTGTCAATCAATGCCAAAGCTGGACCATCGATCGACAGAAACTGCAGAATCATTCGTCTTGTGTGAATCCACCAACAACGATTGACGACGTGAAGAGATCAACGATTGACAGCCCCAACAACAGAGCCGAGTCATCTACCAAGTCTAAGTGCAAGCCTATTCGTCAGACCTTCAAGGATGGAGAACCAGGAACAGAATGCCAATACACATGATCCCATAACATTCAAATACTCCAGAAGAAAGATGAAGATTCCCAAACATCTTTGCAGAGAAGCAACTGATAAAGAGATGAATGGCTTTGCCAAAAGAGTTTTTAAAATTACTTTAAATACTCCATTTGATGAAGCATATAATACTCATATATTGTGGATGTTTTTCAGGGAATCCAGGGTTACAGAAAAGGACATAGAGTGCATGTTCAATGACCTCAGAGAGAGGAAAAAGAAGTGGACTACTCTCAAGAAGAAAAGTGACCCTATGAAGTTTGTGATCCCATGTTATGTCAAAGGTCACGAGTATCCTAACGCCCTCTGCGACACTGGATCATCAGTTAGCATTATGCCTATAGTAATGCCAGAGAGGCTAAACTTGAAAGCAGAACCTTCTAGTGATTCTTTCACCTTTTTTGATTGCTCCAAAGTAAACTCACGAGGAATGGCCAGAGACGTTCCAGTGCATATTCGCAATGCCATAGTTCCAGTAGACTTCTATGTGATGGACATAAAGATTGATTGGAACTCCTCCTTACTCCTTGGAAGAGCTTTCATGGCAACAATGGGAGCTATCTGCGAAATGAAGACAAACAAGTTGTATCTATCCCTGATTGATCCATACATTTTCTATGAACCTATTAAAGTTGAGAACAAAGCTACTCATATAGAATTGGGAAATGATCCATGTTTGATTGCTACATACTTCTGCAAATACGATCAATACGATGAGCATGCGGACACGACATCGGTCGACACCCAACCTTTGGAATCGGTTGAGGGTCCCTTCAACCAGAACCAGAACGGATCTCACCCTCTAGCATCGATCGATGCAAACGATCCACCATCGGTCGACAATGTTACCCCATACCAAAACGACGAAGACAGTCAAGAAGAGATAGTCTACATCAGTCAATAATACCGTGAGATAATGCCAGAACCTGACAACCAAGAGTATGATGTGTCTTACCTTGAAGAAGAAGCAGTCGAGCACCATGCCTTTACACTCGAAGAATCTGGAAATTTCAGGGGATCCTATGGAAGCTAGAATGCATCATCAGTCGACAGTGAATTTGTACCATCAATCGAATGGGATCCGACAGGATACGGTGATGACTATGGTTACCTCAGACCAGATGAGTTTGGAATCACGAGAGATCCAGATGGATACGCATGGGCAATGGATGAAAGAATTCTAAATGTGTCAAAGGACGATATCGCAGACATACTCGATATGGCCAATGGAGCAGGGAATCTCTTCAGAAATCAGACATCGGGTGAGACAGTCAACTCAACATCGATCGATGGTAACAGTTGGTCATTGATCGACAGTCATGACTCATCATCTGGGCAGAGACTGGTAACAACAGATGCGGTTGTAAGAGCTTTTATCTATGCATGGTTTGGGACGAGTTGTGAATATGTGGATACTTGATTTCCACATTGGTTTTATGATTTAAGTTCTTAGTCCAGAAGTCACAACATCGAGCTTAAGATTATAACCAAGCGCTGAGTGAGAGGCAACCCACTGTTTAGTAAGTTTTATTTAGTTTTTCATTATCTAGTTATTAATTATGATTTTTATCTAATTATTTTTGGTTTTCAAAGGAGGAGTAGAATATTTCAAACTCACCATAGGTCGACACCACCACCTTACCATTGGTTGATGGCTTGGATGGTTTACCATCGGTCGACACTCAAAACTCACCATCGGTCGACACTCCTTACGGAGTTTGGTAACCTCGACTTTCTCGCAACCTTTTACTTATTCTTTATTTTTAACCAAACCCGACGAGATATCACTGGGGACAGTGTTATTCAAGTCTGGGGGGAGGTCGCTGATTCATTTATCTATTAAAGTTTTAAAATTATTTTAATAGATTCACAAAGGAGATTATGATCAGAAATTATTTATTGACTAAACATACTTTAGCATCATTCTTAGACATGTTGATTGCAGAGATTACTAGAGATGCCAAAGTGGATCATTTTGTCATTAGATCACACTTACTAAGAAAGTCTGAAGGAACCAAAGCTGATCTACACTTAATAGTGACTACTTTGCTTGCTTTGGGGCTTGGTATACATTGGATCGGATTGCTTCTACAAGTCTGTAAGGTACTACTCTGTTAATTCTGATTTCTTTTCTCTCTTTCTTTTCAGGATCTATAATAGAAAAGATTGAGATGATTTCCTGAGATGTAGAGGAGTAGGTACATTATGAGCCCACCATTCTAATTCAAAGGAATGATCACACATTGTTGGAAGCGAGGGGTAGGTACATTACCGATGACCCCATTATTCGCCTACAACTTTGTATTAAAAAAATCGAAAATGAGATGGCAAGATGAACTGTAGCAACATCATTGTCCATAGAATTTGTGATTAAAAATATTGTGAAAAAGAGGAAATAGAGGGATCAGGAAAGGCTTTATATCTAACATGCAGGTTTGCAGGAACTGAGTCCATGTGTCCTTTGATCGATACTCTCAAGGTAAAGCATGCACTTTATTTTATGCAAAGAAATGAGATCAGTAGAGGGGTGAGTCCGATTAGTATTTGTTGAGTTGCTGATAGAATGAATTTGGTTGCTATACTAGGGCAAGGCATATAAAGTTTCTCTTTGATTAACATTATTCGATGTGGTTGCGATATAGTAGGGTGATAGTCATGCTTATGTATTATGTGAGTCCCCGCTTTTCAAACCTCTTTTACAGGCTACCTTTGTTTTGCTTGAGGACAACCAGAATATTAAGTCTGGGGGAGTTGATATACCTTGTTATTTACTTGTTTAAGACTATAGTTTGGACCCTATTTGGAGTCTGCTATGTATGTATAGACTGTGTTTTAGAGTCTTTTCATATCAAGGCACGTTTTGGTACATTATGGAGATAATGGAGCTTGGTAGAGCATTTAAAGAAGATATCCAGTAGCTGTTAAGAATCAGCTAAGTTAGACTCGAGGTCAAGCATGACCATCGATCAACGAGGCACACTTGCTGTCGATCGACGGTATACTCGTAGAGCAATTGGCCGACTTCAAGCCAAAGTCAAGATAATTTACAAGAATTCCCCTGGATGAGTTTTGACCTAGTTTATAAATATCTTGCCATTGTTTAGGCAAAGACACACAACACTAGACAGAGATTTTATAGCATAATTTTTTTTAGAGTTTTCTTAGTAGTTTTTGTGGAGAAGATCTGAACTCCTTCAGAGATTTGTATTGGAACCCCATTATCTATTCTATGCATTTTATTATTTAGTTTATCATGCTTTTTATGATTATGACTGAGTAATTCTCTTGTTAGATTTAGGGTTCATTATGGTATCGATGAATTAGCCCAAAAATAGGATTGTTAGGATGAAGAGATATCCATATTTGGAATTGTGTTTAATGCTTATGTTCTAGAGTAGCTAACTATAACTCTGAACCTAGGACATAGACAACTACGATAGTAGGTTCTTTGTCTGAATTGATTATGTTGAGTTAGGTTGTTAGATACATGCGAGAGCTGATTTAATTAACCTAGAGGACAAACTTTTTGTCTGATAACCTAGATGACAAACTTTTTGTCTGATAACCATCGATCGACACTAAACCTTCACCGTCGATCGATGGTCGACTCCTCTGTTCGCATACAAGAGTTGGAACGAGAGGGGGTCGGATTGTGATTTAGGTCCTTGCATAATTAATAATTCCTTGCATCATATTCACTATAATTCATTGGCCTAAAACCCTAGATCTATCTTTTTCTTATTTGAATAAGTTATCTTATTTAGACAATTTCCTATCCTAACTTTCATAAATCTATTTGTAGGCAAAAAAATACGGGACGACTGCCATCTCTTTTCGAGATTTTCAAGATGAAATAGAAGACACAGGCTGAAAGTATTGTGAATCTAGGTATGAAAAGATCTACAACGACGTAGCTGCTCGGATTGAAAAGAGCCAGATGTAGCTGACCCTGCAGTCTCCACATGGGTTACTCGTCAACTTGTTCACACAAGAAGTGGACAAGATTTTCGAGAGGTCCCTAAGAAAAAGAGTAGGATCCTAGGAATAGGATCGGTTAACAATGTCCCAAAGGTGACATCGTCTTATTCTTAGAGATGGGATGAGGAGTCCTCTTGGCTGTAGACTGATTTGGATTCGACCCTTGCTCGTTTGGCATACGTCAAAGGTCATGTTGACGTTTCGACAGTAGGAAACCCACAGATGCAGAGGCTGTTGGAGCATAGAAGGCGGGAACTCGGGATTCCAGATACACCAGCCCGTTCCGCAGAAGAGGAGGCAGAGTTTGGGGAGAGAGAGAAGCTTGGACTACTTCGGCAATGACCACTGCCTCAACCTTTATTTTTTTTGTTTATGTATTAAAACTTAAATATTATGTTTAAAATTATATTTTATAAATTTATATTATTTTAAAATTCTATTTTATCAATTTAATTATTTATTTTTATAAAAAATTAGAAAGTCGAAGTAAATTTGTAGTTAAACTTACGTTGATTTTACGTAAAACGACTGATTAACATTGACGTCAGCGTAAAAGCACTATTCAATTTTTGTTTCCAGAATGACGAAATAACTTGGATATTTTACGAGTACTTTACAACAAAATCTTACGAGGAATATATACATCGTAGGTTTACATGGGATTTATGACGAATACCTTGCTATGGTATTTATGAAGAAAATTCGTAGTAACTTTAACGAGTAATTTACAACGAATTTTCCATTACGACGGTCGATTTACGACGAATTGCTTATCGTGGTTAATTCTTCGTATAGCTCCATTTACTTCGAATTAACCCCAATAACAACATCTTAAAGCTTATGCTTTCTTGTAGTGGTTTCTTATTTTGATTCAAAAATGATTACTAAACTCTATGGAATCTTATAATGTATTTATTTTAGAAAAAATGTGTAAATGATAGGGATGAAGAATAGAAGCAACAATCTCAAAAAATATTGAAAAAGTATGAGGTACTTCGTCATACCAAGAATAGATGGAGAGTTCTCCATAAGTTTGAAGTGATACCAGTGATGGAGATAAAAGGAATATGAGTAACAAATCTCAAATCAAATTCGGAGATCAAACTTTGTTGGATTGGATTGATGTTTGTTATAAAATATTTGCGTATGATTTTGTCTCTTATGATCAAGTTATACTCGGTAATTTCAACTTCATCTACTACATCACTATGTAATATTCTTTCTCTACTTTAGTAATAGTAATTATATTTGTGTCCTCATTTTCACAAATATTTATGATATTTACTCAATCGCCATTATAGACTTAGTTTGAATCCTAACCTTCATTGGACTGTCTTATTATCTTCAAGATTCACCATATGATCCTTTTTCGAGGTCATGTACCGTTTGTCAATTTCAAAATAAAGGATGCAATGTATATTCTTATATCTAGATACAAATTAAGGTTATTGAAGATGCATGCTGCAGACGAAGCTGAAGTAGTTCAAAGGCGGAGCTGAAGTAGTTCATGAAGTACGACATGAACTACTGAGTCAAGAGCTGAGCAAGAAAAGGAAAGAGCCTTTAATGAAGATGTGAAGATATTTATCAAGGTGTGGGCTTTAAGGAAAAGAAGTAGAGAATAAGCAACCGATGAAGAAAAGAAGAAGGTTTTCTTATTCGCTGAAACAGAAAATAGAAAGTTTTCATTGGGTAGTTTTTAGGGTTTTCTCTCTAGGTATAAAGAGAGAGTCGACTGGGTTGTAGTCGGCCAACACATTGGGTGAGCTTTTAGCTAGATAGAGTTTTGTGAGTCCGAGTAAGGTGAGACAAAACGTTTTAAGAATTAGAAGCAATTCCACGACTGTGGTAAGTCTTAGATTGATTAGGCTAGTCAACGAGTCAAGTTGTTCTTGAGCTTGGTTGAGAATTGCTTTTCAAAAGAACGTGTATGTACTTTTAAAAGGATTTATCTAGTCGTATTTTCTTGGAAAGATAACTCGTGCATTACTGTGTGTTTTAGTTTCTGTATTGCACTACTCTTGCGCATAGAATTGGTATCAGAGCAGGTACTTGTGTTTTTTTCTTAAACAAATAAGGATCCTGCGGAATGGACAACTTCAAAGAGTTAGTGGCACACTCCATGGTTATCTTGGAAGTAGGAAACTATGGGTTATGGAAAGCTAGAATGAAGGCGACGATCAAAGGTATTGATCCACTTGCGTGGAAGGCAGTCGAGTCTGGGTGGAAACATCATGTTGTAAGAGGTGAAGATGGTACAGACGTACCAAAATCAGAAGATTTGTGGACTGAAGATGAGAACAAGTTCGCCAAGTTCAATGCAAGAGCACTCACGGCCATTCACTGCAGTGTAGCAAGGAAGCAGTTTGAACTGATTCAGGGATGTGAGCCAGCAAAAGAAGCATGGAACATTCTTCAAAGGCACTTTGAAGGAACTACGAAGGTGTTGAGCTCAAGAAGAGACATGCTGGATACTCGTTTTGAAGATCTGAAGATGGACGGAAATGAATCAATTGCTGACTTCAGTTCCAAGCTAAGCTCATTATCTCAAGAAGCCCTCACACTAGGGAAGAAGTACAAAGAGAAGAAAATGGTGAAGAAGTTCTTGAGGTGTCTTCTTGAAAGGTTCAGAGGTCACAAATCAGCTATGGAAGTTGCTCTCAACACTGATGACATAAGCTTCGATGAGGTAGTGGGTATGATGCAAGCTCATGAGATGGAGCTAGACAGTGGAAAGAAAGTAAAGGGGATTGCACTAGCTTCTGTTGAAAAAGATGAAGCAGGTGACGATCCAGTGAGTTTACTTGTACGGCGATTTGATAGAGCACTCAGAAAAGTTGAACAAAGGATAATCCTACAAGAAGTTCGTCTCAAAACCCAAACCTGCTGAAGCTGAGAAGAATGCCAAGAAATCGAACGTGAAGTGTTATGAGTGCAAGGGATATGACCATGTGCGAACTGATTGCCCCACAGCAAAAGAAGAGAGTTTCAATGCTTTGGATGCAAAGGGTTCGGTCATACTCAAGCTGAATGCGAAACAGACAGCAAAAAGAAGAAAGAGAAATCGATGATTGGGATCAACGACAGTGACTCCGACAACGACAGTGAAGAGGAGCTGAACAACTTTGTGGCATTTTTGGGTATCACTGAATTTGAGTCCGACTCAGAAAGTGAGAGTGAATCAGAGAAAGAATTAACTGAGAGCTACCGAGAGATTCGAGAGACGGTACTAAGACTTGGAGCTGAGAATATATCACTTGATAAAGCTAAGGAAAGTCTTGAGGCAGAATTGGAAAAAGTTTGTCTGGAACTCCAAAAGGAGACTGAACTAGCCAAGGAAAGTGTGAATCTGATGAAAGAGAAACTAGTTCGTGCCAAACACGCTGAAGAGCTCAGACAAGAAGTGATGGCTGAGAAGAAAATCACCATGGGACTATAATCGGAGCTAGATCAGCAATACAAGAAGATCAAGATGCTTACAGGCACTAAGCAGCTGGACAAGATTCTGTCTCAAGGCAGAACAGAGAGTTCTCACATGGGGCTGGGGTACACTGGAAGATCAAGCAATACCACAGGTGTGACCAGTTTCGTATCTGGAGGATTTGTTCATGCTAAGGAAACTGAGACAAGAAGTCCTCCAAGACAAACTGGTGGGTGCTACTTTTGTGGGAAGGTTGGTCATTACAAGCGGTTCTGTCAGAAGTATCTGAAGAAGGTCAGACAAGTGTGGAATCAACGGAAGTTCTGGAGAATTGGGAACACAAGTCGAGTATGGATGAAGAAGGCAGACTTGTATTCTTCAACTACTACAGGACCTGGCTTACGATGTAACATGGATTTTGTTACAGAGGATGATGATACAGAAGAACTATGGTACTTTGATAGTGGTTGTTCAAGGCACATGACAGGGAATGCTGAGTACCTGGATAACTTGAAAAATGTGAAAGGCGGGAAGGTCATTTTTGGAGATGGAGGACAAGGATCTATCAAAGGAAAATGTGCTACAAACGATAGTGAACTACCTAAGCTGGTAAACGTGTACTTTGTCAAAGGGCTGAAAGCTAATTTGATCAGCGTAAGTCAACCGTGTGATGAGGGACTCTCAGTTCTATTCACAGCGAAAGAGTGTCGAGCCATCAACACACATGGGGTAACGATTCTGCAAGGGATAAGAGCTGGCAACAACTGCTACATGTGGGAAAAGAAGACTAAATGAATGAACGCCTTCCCTGCTCAATCCTCGAAAGAAAGTGTTGAACTTTGGCATCAACGACTAGGACACATGAATCTGCGTAACATGGCAACTCTAGTCAACAAGAACTTGATTCGTGGGGTACTCAACTTCGAATAGAAGATAAGATCGTGTGTGGAGCTTGCAATCAAGGGAACCAAGTAAAGGTGCAACACAAGAAGGTTCCTAATGTACAAACCTTGGCACCATTGGATATAGTTCACATGGATCTAATGGGACCAATGCAAATTGACAGTCTTGGAGGGAAGAAGTATGTGTTTGTACTAGTTGATGACTTTACAAGATTCACATGGGTCAGATTCATCAGAGAAAAGTCAGAAACGGTGGAGAGTTTTAAGATATGGGCTCTACAAATGATCAATGAGAAAGGAGGAATCAAGAAGATACGCAGTGATCATGGAGGGGAGTTTCAGAATGAACTCATGACGCAATTTTGTGAGAAGAAAGGGATTGCTCATCAGTTCTCAGCTCCCAGGACGCCACAACAAAATGGTGTAGTTGAGCGAAAGAACAAGACACTGCAAGAGATAAGCAGGGCGATGATACATGGTAACAAGATACCTCAAATGTTTTGAGCTGAAGCACTGAGTACTGCATGTTACATCATCAATAGGGTGTATGTGAGAAAAGGGACCACGAAAACACCTTATGAAATGTGGACTGGTAAAACACCTAACCTTGGGTACTTTCATGTTTTTGGTTGCATGTGCTATATATTGAATGACAAGGACTACCTAGGGAAGTTTGACTCAAGAAGCGATGAAGGCATCTTTCTGGGTTATTTAGGGACTAGCACAGCGTACCGAGTGTTCAACAAACAATCAGCCACGGTCATGGAGTCAGTGAACGTGGTGTTTGATGAATTGTCTGTGATCAGCTGGGAGGATCATGAATCTGATGAGGAGACAGAGACACCATAGATCAGAACAAGAGAAGAAGTAACTGAGACCACTGAACCAGAAGGTGCTGCATCAACTGAAGTACTTCAGCAAGTACATCGTAATCATTCTGTTGACGATGTGATTGGAGGGTTAGATGAGGGACGAAAGACTTGCGGCAAGGTAATAAACTTCAGGGAGATGGTCCAGTTCGCCTGCTTTGTATCTGCCATTGAACCTAAGACACACAATGAAGCACTACGTGATGAATACTGGATTGTGTCAATGGAGGAGGAACTGGAGCAGTTCGAAAGAAATGATGTGTGGGAACTTGTGTCCAGACCAGAGGGAGTAAATGTCGTGGGAACTAAATGGATCTTCAAGAACAAGACTGATGAGCATGGAGAAGTGGTTCGTAATAAGGCACGGTTGGTGGCACAAGGGTACTCACAAGTTGAAGGGGTAGACTTTGAAGAAACGTTTGCACCAGTAGCTCGCCTTGAGTCCATCAGGTTATTCTTAGGAATGGCATGCATCCTGAACTTCAAGGTGTATCAGATGGATGTGAAAAGTGCGTTCCTGAATGGAATCCTGCAAGAAGAGGTCTATGTGGAGCAACCAACAATTCCATCCACGACACGTCTACAAGCTGAAGAAAGCATTGTATGGTCTTAAGCAGGCACCTCGAGCATGGTATGAGCGTTTTACCAGCTTTCTAGAAGAAGGAGGTTACATCAGAGGAAGTGTAGACAAGACCCTGTTCTTCATGGAGAAAGATAAGAACATTATCATTGTTCAGATCTACGTGGATGACATTATCTTCGGGAGTACTTCACAGCCAATGGTGGATGAGTTTGTGAAGAAGATGACTGACGAATTCGAGATGAGCATGTGTGGAGAGCTCAAGTACTTCTTGGGGCTTCAATTAAATCAGTCCAAGAAAGGAGTGTTCATCTCACAGAGTGCTTATGCCAACAATCTCGTTAAGAAGTTTGGACTTGAGAACAGCAAAATCGCACGCACTCCAATGAGTACTTCAATGAAACTTGCAAGAGATGAGGCTGGTGAGGATGTTGATCCAACCTTGTACAGAGGGATGAATGGAAGTCTACTATATCTTACAGCCAGTAGACTAGATCTCTCCTTCAGCGTGGGAGTATGTGCGAGATACCAAGCCAAACCCAAGGTGTCTCACTTGAATGCAGTCAAGGGAACTGAAAGCCTTGGAATACAATTCGCCAAGAATTCCAACAAGAATCTGGTAGAATATTGCGATGCTGATTGGGCAGGATGTGCTGATGACAGAAAGAGTACGAGTGGAGGCTGTTTCTTCTTGGGTCATAATCTCATATCATGGATGAGTAAGAAGCAGAATTTTGTGTCACTATCTACTGCAGAGGCCGAGTACATTGCCATGGGAAGCTGTTGCACACAACTGATTTGGATAAAGCAGATGTTACGGAATGACGCCTGGACCCTTTCTGGTACACTGTGACAACAAAAGTGCAATTGATATCTCAAGGAATCCGGTCCAGCACTCGAGTACAAAGCACATTGACATACGGCACCATTTCATCAGAGAATTGGTTGAAGACAATCAGGTAGTAATTGAGCATGTTGTTACTGATTTACAGTTGGCTGATATGTTCACTAAACCCCTTGATCTTAATCGATTTGTCACGCTAAGAAATGCCATTGGGGTATGTAACCTTGATTGTTGAGTCAAGTGATGCAGGGTCTGATACAGGTGCTAGTTCAGGAGGTACATATGATTCAGATTATGTTTGGCACTTGAGAACGCTGTGGAAATGAGCTACCTGTTGTACCGTTGATCCTGCTGAGAGGTACAAGTTTTCACGTGTGTGGATGATCAGAATACCCTTAAAAAGCAACATCATCACCTCACAAGAAGGGTGAAGAAGTTCAAAAGACAAAAGGAAACAAAAAAAATTGGGGAGCACTCACACACGTTGAATAAGGAAGTGAAAAACCCACCAAGATTGATGAAGGTACAACGGTGTGAAAGCTAGCCATAAGAGACTATTGAGTCCACCAGATCGTACAATCTAAGAGTCTCATATGTGCAGTCTGAACTAGGTGCTGAATCGGATCAAACACAACATGTTCTAAAAGGTACAAAATCAATCTTGTTTTCAAAAACTCATTCAAACTAAGGCCAATTGTGATCTATGACATGTGTTTAATTGCTATACTGAGAGTCTAATGATGCATTATGATTCGAGAATGTGGTTGCTTAAGTCTAATGGGTTTGGATGAGAGAAATTAAATGTGCAGGTTCAATAAGAAGAAGTGTACAAGTACAGGGACCAGATGTGCAATTTCGGATAAGTTGGTTGAGCTTTCCTCTTAGTGGAGATAGTGGGCAAAACCCTAAACGGTTCTTTATACTTCAAGAGTTCCACCTCTCCACTTCCAAATCGAAAACTGATCTTGTCTCATTTCGAAGATGAAGAAATCTAAGAAGTCGGCTGCAGCATCTCCCTCAGCAAATCCTCCAGTGCATGTCGTGTCTGAGTCAAATCGGCCGCGTCTTGCTAACGGAGAACTTGAAACATCCCCTCCTCTCAACAATCCGACTGCCATGACAGCTCTTCCTGAGGTCACGGAGGAGCTCGAGATATTTAACACCGCAAATGAGAAGGCTCAGTCGGAGGAGAGCGATGAACATTAAGGCACATCGTAACGAGTAGATGCGAATCTCGAGACATCTACAGTACCTAAAACAGCGACTGATCCAGAAGACACTGCAGCAAAGTCTCTAGATTCTCCAACTGCATCTGAGCCAGAAGAGAAGCAAACCGCTTCTGGATCTGAGGAGAAAACATAGGAACAAAAGGAGAAAGAGGAGAAGGACGATGAATCTCTTGAGGAAGCAGATCTAGTCTTGGCAGTTGCCAAGAAGGCCAAGGAAGCGGTGGATTTAAGTTCTACATCTGAAGGTACCCCACGGGCTAAGACAACGCGGAAGAGGATCTTGGAAAGTTTGGGTCTTCCAGCCTCCAAGAAGGGTAAGACCGGAGAAGCAAGTGCTCCGTCTCAATCTCAGTTGCTGCAACCAGAGGGTGCAAAAAAGTCTCCTATTCTGGCGCGAGAGACCTCTGTTTCAGAACGAGTGAAGTCACAAAAGAAGGGAGGTCAGAGTTCT
The DNA here is from genome assembly GCA_905132765.1 of Moricandia arvensis. Classification (NCBI taxonomy): domain Eukaryota; kingdom Viridiplantae; phylum Streptophyta; class Magnoliopsida; order Brassicales; family Brassicaceae; genus Moricandia; species Moricandia arvensis. Next base: position 82,010 of record CAJHQP010001010.1, read on the forward strand.
TCGCCGACTCCACCAGCTAACAAACAGAGGTATGATCAGTTTGTAAGCCGTAGCTTTCTGCCTGAACGTAGTGTAGATGTTGAGGAACCGGATTAGTGGGGCTATGTTGAGATTATCAATAAAAGGGGTATGGTCTCGACTGTGACAGCTCTTGTGAGCTATGTGGAATAGGTGGTGACTGAGTTCTATGCGGGTCTTCCGGAGGTGAAGTTGGAAGATGATGGTGGTGAGGTTGAAGTGAAGGTCAGGGGAAAGGTATATCAGTTTTCTTCCTCAGTTACCAATGAGTACTTCGGCCTATCTGAGTTGTCTGAAGAAGAAGCGTTGGAAGAAGAAGCTGCGGATGCTGTAACAGTCACTGAACTAGCTGAGTTCTTGACCGAGAAGACGAAAAAGACATGGCACAACCTGACCACCACTTATCTCTCTCCAAGCTATGGTGCTCTCATGATCATTGCTGCTCACAACTGGATTCCCTCCACACACAAGACACATGTCTCAGTTGACAGAGCCAAGCTGATCTACAAGATGGTGCACGGTGTGAAAGTTGACTTGGGGAACTTGATCTTCAAGCAGATCATGAACCTGGGAGTGATTCAGCGCAAGGACTCACGGTGGCTGATTTTCCCTCGCCTCATCATGGGGATTCTCCAGAAGCAACACTCTCTTCAGCCAAAGAGTGGTGAGAAGGCAATACGTCCTGTGGCGTATAAGAAGGACAAGAGAGTTGGAGAAAACTATGAGCTACTCAAGGCTAAGACAAAGGGTAAGGGAAAAGCGGCACCACCTCCTGCTCCAACCACGCGTTCAGCACGACCTCCTCCTGCTCCTACACCCCCAGCTTCAAGTGGCAAGACTGGTCCTCGCAGGGTTTCTGCAGTTGAGCTGGCCACGATCATTGTTCCTTAAGGGTTGATGACTCAGGCAGAGCTTCAAGAGGCACTTCAGGACACGGCCAAGGCGTTGCAAGCTCTGACCGATATAGTGGTCAACCTCTCTCGTGCTGTGTCTGGTTAGATAACCTCTCTCTTTACCTTCTTTGTTCTTAATTTGTGATTGGTTTTTAACATGTGTGCTCACAAGCAGGGGGAGAAGATTGAGATGAAGGCAATGATTGTGGGGGAGCAATGTTGTCGCTTCACTTTTGTTTCTGTTTGCATCGTACTTACTAGTTGCACCACTTGCTGCAACTGGATTTGATTTCCGTTTAAGACAATGCGTAGATTATGGGAGAGTACTTATGTGTGTTATTTTCTCTTGAAAATGTATTAAGTATTTGAACCCCCTAATTTAGGAAATCTAAGTACGGTTTGCCTTCATGAATTGTTCCTCCAAGTTGTGTTTGACTGTGTGTGGTTGTTTGACTTCATCTCAGGTACTCGTGAGACGCGCATATTAAAAAGGGGGAGATTGAAGATGCATGCCGCAGACGAAGCTGAAGTAGTTCAAAGGCGGAGCTGAAGTAGTTCATGAAGTACGACATGAACTACTGAGTCAAGAGCTGAGCAAGAAAAGGAAAGAGCCTTTAATGAAGATGTGAAGATATTTATCAAGGTGTGGGCTTTAAGGAAAAGAAGTAGAGAATAAGCAACCGATGAAGAAAAGAAGAAGGTTTTCTTATTCGCTGAAACAGAAAATAGAAAGTTTTCATTGGGTAGTTTTTAGGGTTTTCTCTCTAGGTATAAAGAGAGAGTCGACTGGGTTGTAGTCGGCCAACGCACTGGGTGAGCTTTTAGCTAGATAGAGTTTTGTGAGTACGAGTAAGGTGAGACAAAACGTTCTAAGAGTTAGAAGCAATTCAACGACTGTGGTAAGTCTTAGATTGATTAGGCTAGTCAACGAGTCAAGTTGTTCTTGAGCTTGGTTGAGAATTGTTTTTCAAAAGAACGTGTATGTACTTTTAAAAGAATTTATCTAATCGTATTTTATTGGAAAGAGAACTCGTGCATTACTTTGTCTTCTAGTTTATGTATTGCACTACTCTCGTGCTTACAGTTATTTCAAATATTGCTGAGATTTACCATTGACACAATGTTGTCAGTACCGACTAATAATTTGATTTTTTGAAATATTAGAAGTGGTGTAGAGCTAGAATGTCAAGTCTCTGGAATGATAGCTTTGGAACTTATACTTAATAATTTGTTTAGGTGGAATAATGACATTGCAACATTCGTACGTCTTATGTTTTGGCATGTCAACCACAAAGAAGGAGATTAGTACACGATTTCTCTTTACTATATGCTATGATTTATTATATATTTACCTTTCTTAACTTATTTTGACCTTTTTGATGTTAAGGTAGGATGAAGATTACAGACAGAGGAGGGTGGTCTAGATTCATAACTAATACACTATGAATTAGAGACGTTTTAAAGTACCTAGTCTGTAATAGTTTTAAAACTTAATTCAGTGAAAGTGAGGGTCAAAACCTTTTTATTACGTAATATATGTTTAATAGTATGATTATTATGATAACATACGTATTGTAATTGTTTAACCACCAGTAACAAATGTGTGTGTATATAATATTATGCATATAATTTGGTAGGATTACATTCATTTGGATCACAATTAGTATATTTGGTTATTGTATGATAGTCTTATGAATCCTAGTTATTTACATTAAATTTATAGTTTATCATATGTAAGAGGTCAATAAGATTACTCGACATATATTTAAATATATAAAATAATTTAGAAATAGAAATTCGTTGATATTGTAAATTGTATTAATATAATATACTTTATAGAGTGCTGAATACAAATTATTGTATTCTTTGTAAAAAATAATTTGGAGATTTACTAAACGTTTAGAATAATAAATTACTTATTTTGTTCAAACATTAAAACAGCCTATATTATCCCATTTATGAATATAGCAAAAAAAAAATATGGTAACACAAGTAATACATTTTAAAGAATTTGATACTAGTAAATAAGATTTGATGTTCAACCATCATCCTTTTTTACATCACATATTTTCAGTATTTATTTTTGTATATAAAAGTACAATTACTAAATGATTTTCATGTTTTTAGTCATACTATTAATTGTATATCACTAAAATCACCATTTAAGTCGGTTACACTAATGAACTCGCTCAAATATAGGTTCTTACGTTTTTTTTTTAATTTCATCTATGGTTAAAACCATTCAAAAGAACAATCTCAAACGTCTCTAGAAAATCTTATAATTCTCCAAATCTTTCTCACTCATCCACGAAAACTCAGAATATTACATATAGTATAAATAGTTTCATGACACACCAAAACATCATAATTTCCAACTTCAGTGAAGAATCAACTAATGTCGAAATATGGCAAATATATTAAGAGTATGGAAAATAAAAAGTCCGTATAATCTGAAAGAGAGTCATCTTATTCTTGGTGATCCAAATGCAATTTTTCTTGGGTTATATTTATTAATTATTTTTTGTTGGTTAATTGTATAAGATATTTTTTTTACGTTCCATTGAAAATTAGAGTTCATAGTTTACTAGATAAACACTATTTTGGTTATTTCGATGAAGAGTGATGGAGAATTCTTATGTTTTGAAGTTAAAATATTCATTGGATTGATAAAGAATACTCCGCACCAATTCCGCATTCATTTAGTTGAGCGTATTCATGTATTTTATGGCTTTTCACTTACTGAAATCTAATGTTTGAACGGGTTAAATGCAAAAGAGTTCCTTATAGGAATGTTGACAACACTTATCCAATCAATATTTACTCTCATTTGTTAATAAGGAATGAATATGTAATGTAATCCTTACAGATTTTTGTTATCCTATTATTGATTGAATTTTATATATTTGTTTGGATGGGTAAATACTTTAGGTTATTTAACTCAGTCTGTAGATGATACTTATGAGGAGATCTTTAGTGAGCATGTATATAAAATTTGTTTTAAACCGATGGACAAAAGGTAATTTTTACTATACGAATAACCACATCATACATTAAATTTTATTTAAAATTTAAATCATCTTCTATATATGTCACCAGCAATAATACTCAATGGGTGTAAATTGGAATGCAAAGCTTCAGGAGAGATTATTCAAGATTTGGATATGAAGAGTTAGAGGTTGACTAAGGATCAAAAAAGATACGTAGTTTGCGTTTCTTAGCGAGTCAATTACATAGAACTCTGTATTATTAAAACATATTTTAATATTTATGGCAAGATCATTAACAGATTTGATTGTGGACAATTTTTCAAAAACGTAAAGATCACAAATGGATGACAATGTGCTAAATTTATCTTCGATCCAATATAGATTTTATAATACTGTTATAATTGTTAGTTTGTACCAATGTTCTTACTTATGTTAATGGAAAATAAGGTCCAACTTAAACCATGTTAGATACTTTATTAATATATAATTAATTTTAATATTTGATATCTTAACGAGCATTTGCTTGTTGAAAAAAAAACTTTTGTATTGTAATGAACCTTTCTTAAAAAAATAGTTTAAATGAATATTATTATATTTTTTTTTTCAAAAACACAATATGATGTATCTAAATGAATCTTTTTGACCTAGATCGAAATAAAATACATATAAAAGATAATTTTGTATCCAACGAATATATACATTAGTAAAGTAAATATTATAATTATTTAACATAATTTATAATTTACTTCCACCTAGAAATAATATATAAACACAATACATCCAACATAACATTACTTATTAGAAAATATCAGTAAAATTCTAGTAGACAACTTAGAAGATCTAAATTCTAGAGAAACGGATTGGATTATCCATGTAAAGATTAAAAGTATAGTAACAACATATCATTCATCAAGGTGTAACATTTAATATGGTGTTGATTGACGAAAACATACATTTAATCCTTACAACTCCAACACTTAACTTTTTTATAAACCAAATAAAATTGATTTGACTTTTTATAAGAGTGTTGAAGTACAAGCAAAAGTCAAAAGAAAATTTATTCTTCAGTATGAATCTCTTCTAATAGAATAAACTTGGTAATATTGAAGACTTTTGTCTTGTCACTAAACATATAGATGAAGAGCATGACGATTACATACATTTTATTATTCGTTTTATCATATCTACTACTATTAAGAGAATCACGTACGTACAAATTTAATTCATTACACTCAGATTTCATTTAATATTGTCAAACTCTCATATATATTTTATTTTTTTCAGTTATACCAAAATATATCAGTGGAAAGAAGTTGATAAATTATTTTTAAATTAAATAAAAACAGTTTTATTGGTATGTTCACGATGTAAATTAAGATATTTAACATATTCTCACGGTAGTTTAATATTTTAATATCTTTTATGTTAATGATGTCACTAAATGCTATTTTTAGATACATCAATAAATAATTTCAAATTCATATGTATTGACAATAAATATCTTGTACAATACAAATACTGTAAAATCTCATTAACAGTGAATTTCATGATAGCAATCTTTCTTCATTGAATTGCATTGCACCAAGTTTCATTGCGTGTTTCATATTTTATGATCTTACAACTTTTCCTTTTTGTTAAAGTTTTGATTCATTTCTTTATCGACCTGCAAACATGTCAAATCAACACCTTATATACGCACCAAACACATGGAAAAGTTATAACGTTGTATGAAAAGCACATATTAAAGAGTTTTAAGAGTAAACAAAAGCTAAGAGTTTAACATAGACAAAATTTTGGCATGCAAGCCACTGATAATATGTGAGTTATCATCTTCTACATCAGAATGAATGGCAAGTTAGAATAAAATAAATGTTACAAGCTAAAATTAGATTGTCATAAGTTATTCTTGAGTATCTTGAACTCTTCATCCTCATCCTCATCATCTTCTCCATTCAAGACTTTTCACACAAGAACATGAGTCTGCAGAAGTCGTAGCATCTTGTCAGTTTGATCAATGTTGTGATAAAACAACTGTTATGGCGAAACATCACATTGAACAAAAGCATTCAGTATGCAACACAAGTACATTGGTCTATCAATTAACTCCTCATCTCATATCAGCGGTTTTATCTCATGCTCATGAGCCAGAAACTGATGAATCAGGTTCGGAAAACCAATAGGATGTTGTCCATTTGAGTGTTTTGCAGCATCCATTATCTGATTGATTATGGGACAGCATAAATCAATCGTCTTCTTTTGAACAAGAGCTTATAAGAACCATAAAAACTGCTTCCAAAGGTACTTAACATTTGTTCCTCTAATCCTATTTATCATGCATACATTGTAAAGTACATTATATCTTGCATTTAGATCCTCAAGACAGAAATCTTTCCATCTATGCTTATGAACTCCAGTCAAAAATGCAATAGTCAGATCCAAAATTTCCAATTCCCACACTTGATGATGATCAACATTCGGAGTCACAAACACCCTATTGATTAAAGCTGACGAAAGCTAAAACCTTGATCCTCTAATCATAACTCCACCACAAGATCCAAGCAAATTTGGAAGCTATTCTCTAACTGTTGTAAGAGAAAATTCTCTAAGATTCGTTATAGTGTTCCTCCCACCTACATTGTCTATGATGTCGCAAACTTGAAAGTTACCTCAGTAGGTGACATTATTTCTTGAGCAAAAAAACCCTCTCATGCAAAGATCATTGTACTTGACAAGAGCATCATCAGAGATGAATCAATTAAATGAACCTTAAGAGAATCACGTTCCTCACGAAGTCGGCGCCAGCTTGGAGGGGAAGATTTAGAATTTGGCATTGATTTTATAAGGATTTCACACATAGAAAGAAAGAAATCGACTCTGATTTTTGATACCCAAGAGTTTTACTGTGAAACTTAAAATTTATATCAAAAATTCTTAAGCATACGGGAAACGTGACCGATACAGTAGGTATTTTCAGAGATCCATCATAATTAATCAACTAAACGTGAAAGCAAAAAAAGTTAGCAGTTGTTTAAAATGTTCGGTCTAATATTATAATTTGACCCAAAATAAGTTAAATTTCTTATAAAGTTTTAATACCAAAACACTCATTTGAACATTAATGAGATTGATTCAAACATATCACAAAACATAACATCGTTATTTAGTTATTAAAACTATAGAACCCTTAATACAACATGATATCTTCTAAAAATATCAATTATTTTGCAATTCATCATAAAATATATGCCACCACTAAATCATAATAATACTTGATTTATTCCAAGAAAGGATATAAAATTTTAGTTGATATGCCATACGAAGACGTCTTGCGTGTCTTCTTTCCTATGGTTCAACTTGAATCATTTATAAGTGAGATAAAAATGATTTACCTATATTATTACATATTTCATTAAAATTAACGTTGGTTGCATTTTCTTTAACATTATCGATGACCGTGTAAATACTCACATATACATATAGATATATTTTTATTTACTTACATGTATAATAATTAAAGAATCAGTGTAAATATATGAAAACAATATAATATGATATGTGTACATAAAGAAATATATTACAGAAACGTAACTATGTAATTAATAATTATATTAATGTCGGCACAACGTATGTGGGATCGTCTACCTAGTATTTACGTATATTATAAGAAAACCAGCGTGGTAACCGAAAGTAAACAAATTTCAATAATCTGGTTTTGCTTAAGCCTTTAATTAAGTTTGGTTGGGTTCTTTGCTCCATTCCTTGACAAAGTTAATGTAGTATACAGAGTATTTATTAATATCGACCATCTTCTTTTATTGGATTTTTTTATTTAGTATAGTACGTAGTAAAAGCTCCATATCTATGTAGCAAGTAGAAAGGGGAGTGAGATGAAGATGATCTTGACGAGGTTGATAAAGTGTTTTGAGTCTTTCAAGCATCTACGAAGTTCTTTTTCTTCTCGAAGGTGAGGCTGGAGCGGAGAAAAAACTTGTTTCGTAGGGTTCTTAACGGTAACGGTTATGAACTTCTAATACCATTTGCCAGATTTTTCGAGGTCTCTATTGGTGACATTATTCTAATCAATGTAACTGAGTCCGAATTTGACGGAATAGCATTTGCCAAAGTCATAATTATCCCCAAGAGACCAAGCCAAAGTATCCTTTCATGTTGACACCTATCTCCCTAGAAGCAAGAAAAATCTGGAGCAGTGAGGCAGGAAAGAAATTTAGGAGGGTCAATCCATAATTAATATATATTATATGGTCAAATAACAAACTTTTATAGGGGTTAATTAACAAAATTCTGCAATATTTTCTAGATTTTATAGACATATATATGTAAAAAAAAATTTTTAAAAAAAAATCCACCAGGGTCAATTGACCCCCCCCCCTTGCCAATACATTGCCTCTGCCACTGAATTCAGGAGCAGGGGAGGATCCATAAATCTTATTAGTTGGAGGCAACATATAATAACAAAAAAATATTTAATTGGGGGCACTTTTCCTTTTTACTCTTTAAAACTAAGAACACTTAACATGATATAAATTACATAAGAAAAAAAACAGTAGGATGCATGTGCCTCCGTACCGTAAGCCCTACATCGGGATTTGCTACAGTGAATCTTTAGAGGTCATACGTACATGTATATATATATATATATATATATATATATATAACGATGGAACCAGAGGTCCAGAGTAGCATTAACTCACATGATGACTTTATTGAAAAAACACAAATGACTATAGATGTAGTCAATCCGCTTGGAATCAGACAGCCTCCTCACGAGTTTTCTCACCGGGGGTATTGATTCCTAATTAATCCGTCATAACATGAACAATTCCACAATATTTTTTTTTGTTAATTTCATGAATCAATTTTTAAGTTACATTTATCATTTACAGAATAATTTAGAGATGGGTAGTAGAACTCACCATTCTCGGGGACATAGACTAATTGAAGGGTTATAGTACTTGGTTTTGAAGTAGTCCATTACGTAATAAATGCCTTTGGGTAGTAATAGATGTTTTTGGTCTCGTCATTTTTGTCTTCCTCGAACTGAGAAGGGGAAGCAAATATGAATCCAAAGAATGAACTTTATATTTGACAAATGAAGAAAATAATAAGATGGATCATGCATATATACCAGTGAACCAATAGTATACTTACTTGCATTTCGATCTATAAACACAAAAATAACTGATGGTCACAAATTATTGCAATGAAAAAGGGATATATGTAGATATATCATATATAAAAGTTGTAACTAAATGGAAATAGTAGTGGTACATGTGATAGTTGCTCCTTCGTCCATCATGGCAGTGTGATTATCCCAATCAACATGATTAGGACTTGGCTACGCATACTGAGTGACGTAATAGTTTTTTTTTTTTTTTTTTTTTTGGTAACTCAAGTCTCCGGACACTATTTGGGCGTCCGACTATCCACCCGAAGGCGGTCCTGGGGGCCAAACGGAAACCATGTTAAATCCGCTGTGCCCAGCACTCGAAGTCGGGTGGCGGGCACCTCAGCCGAGGTTCCATTACCACCAGCCCACAAGCGCTGGTTGTGACGTAATAGTTGAGACCAAGAAAATCATACGAACCCTTTACGAGTTTGGATTCGTCTGGAGTGAATGATGGAAGCCGCTCACCCACAGTGTTTATCATACTTTGAGGGTACGTACCATTTGTTAGCGGCCCCATGAACATGGTATACATACATTTTTAGTCATCCGTTTATATATATATATATAACAGATGTTAATGCTAAGCATATAGTTTAATTTTATAAACATATACCATCTCAAGAAGAATTCTTTGCTTCTCTCGGTTGCAGCTGTGCAATCTAGATCAGTGTCATTATATGGAAGAAACCATCTAGTTATCATCACAGGTCCAATCTTACCTCCTTGATGCTGTGGTGATGCAGATATATATACATGATGATATGATTAAATCAGAAAAAGACATATTAGATTACACATTTTACAAAATGGAGAACTATAACCGTATAATTTTTCCTGTAAAGATCGACCACCGTGGCATGAGCAAGAAGCTGGTTATGTGCAACGATATAGGGTTCAGTTAAGAATTTTCGACGTAACATGTAGGATCAAACTTTGGAGAACATCGACCGGGTGCATCTGATCATGATCCATAGCCTCTTGTAGGCATTGATCGTGATCCAGTTCTTGACTTTATGCCAAATTCTTTCAAACATAGATCCGCATAATCTTTGAAAACATCTCTGCGAATATTATAGAATCATTTTATTAATACAAGAACAAATCTTTATATGTTATCATATTTCTTAATAAGCATCATCACATAAATATAACTGTAACGACCTTAAACTATGTTTCTTTATTTTTAATTAAATCCGTTGGTTTATTTTTTTCAACCAAAACCCAGTCTAATTAATTTAGTCATACATCTATCTAAATTATTAAAATAGAAATACAAATAAAACTTGACCCTGACTTTTCTTAAATAGTTACAATAGATTACCACTGACATAATACACAGTCGTTTTATCTAATTATTGATAAACAAATCTAATTTGCGGATCCAAAAAGGAGATATCGGCTCTCAAAGTCTCTAGAAACAAAGAATTATAAGAACAATTTTTCTTATTAGCTTTAGAAACTACTCAAAACTAAAACTTTCAATGCTTCTCTTAGATCTTATGGAACAACTCTCCACTAGACCTATATTTATAGTAAAAAGAAAATTCCCTTTAACATGTGAGATAAGGAAAACACAAACTTATCTAAATAGAAAACTTTTTTTTTTCCTATTTTCTAGATTTTCTTTTCTCTCAATGCTTCTCTTAGATCTTATGGAACAACTCTCCACTAGACCTATATTTATAGTAAAAAAAATTTCCTTTAATATGTGAAATAAGGAAAACACAAACTTATCTAAATAGAAAACTTCTTTTTCCTATTTTCTAGATTTTCTTTTTCTTTTTATCTTAACATATTAAACACTTATTAATATGTTAAGTTTCCACAAGCTTAGAATTATCCAACAATCACCCCCTTAATTCCAACTTGAATTAGGGAGATCAATTTCTTGAACTCCAATTAAGCTCATCATTTGCTTGAACTTAATCCTTGCTAATGGCTTGGTAAGGATTTCGGCCTTCTGCTCAACACCCGGCACATGCTCCACTTCGATTTGCCCATTCTCCACACTCTCGAATGAAATGATATCTTGAAAGTATGTGCTTACTTCTTCCATGGAAAACCGGATTCTTGGTTAGAGCAATGGCTGATTTGTTGTCGATCCTAAGTATGAATCTCTCGCCTTCTTCACTTAGTATCTCACTCAACAATTCCTTGATCCATATAGCTTGATTCGTTGCTTCTGTTGCTGCCATGAACTCTGCCTCGCATGATGACAATGCAACCGTTTGCTGCTTCTGGGACGTCCAAGTAACTAGGATGAACCGTAATAGAATGCATGCCCTGACGTGCTCCTCCCGTCATAGACATCAATGTTGTGATTGCTGTCATTATAACCGATGACACTCCTTGACCCATCTCTCTTGAAGAATCGACCGTAGTTTGTTGTTCATTTCACATACCGCAGAATGTGCTTGATGGCTTGTCCATGAGAGTCTCTCGGATTGTGCATGTATCTGCTTAAAACACCCACTGCGTAACACAGGTCAGGTCGTGTGTGAAGCAGATACCTCAAACATCCTATGATCCTTCTGAAATCCGTAGCATCTATCTCTAGTTCATCTTTAGCTTTTGAAATCTTCAAAGTCGACTCCATTGGTACATGAGTCGCGTTACACCCTTTCATCTTTGTGTCACACATGATTCCTTAAGCATACCTTTCTTTTTATCATGATTTCGTCTGCTCCTTGAATCACTTTTATGCCAAGATAATACGTTAGCTTTCCTAGATCTGACATCTCGAACTTCTTTGACATCTCCTCCTTGAATTGCTTAATCACCTTAAGCAAAGTTCCCATCACAAATAGATCATCAACGTAAATGGCTATCAGCAAGAAGTCCTCTCCTTTGTTCTTGCGGTACACTGATGGTTCCTTGGTGCACTTCTTAAATCTCATCCCTTCAGAACATGATCGAGTTTTACATTCCATGCTAGGGGCTTGGCGTAACCCATATAAAGCCTTCTGTAACACATAAACTCGATCTTCTTCTCCTTTCTTTTCAAAACCTTTGGGTTGTGTCATATATACTGTTTCCTTTAGATTTCCATTCAAGAAAGCGGTCTTCACATCCAGATGATGAATCTCCCATCCGTTTGTTGCTGCAAGGGCTATTAAGAGCCGTATAGTTTCGAGACGTGCCAATGGTGCAAACACTTCATCGAAATCTACTCCTTGTCTTTGTACATAGCCTTTTGCCGCAAGTCTTGCCTTCTACTTGTTCACTGTACCATCTGTCTTTCTCTTTATCTTGTAGATCCACTTTAACCTATAGGTTTTACTCCAGCCGGTCTATCCACAAGCTCCCATGTCTTGTTTCTTGTGATAGACTCTAATTCGGCCACCATTGCTTCAACCCATTCTCGCACGTGTTCTGCCTCAAGATAATTCTTTGCCTCCCCATCCACTGTGAGCAACAGCATTGCACCTTCTTGATTTGCAAGTAACACATAGTCATCAAGATATCTTGGTTTTGATATGGCTCGGCCGTGTCTAGTCACCAACGGTTGACCACCATCGTCTTGGTTTTCATTGTGATTAGTATCTGCTTCTTCTTCTTCCTCATCTTGGTTTATAGCTTCCCGTTCATGATCCTCACCTTGATCATTGCCTTCTTCTATGTCACCCTCATGTGGAAGCATAAGCATACTCGGTTCACAATCAGCTTGGTTTGTTGTAGACGACCAATCCCAAGCTTTCTTCTCATCAAAAATCACATCTCTACTCACCATCACCTTCCATGCGATTGGATCATAGAGTCTATATGCTTTGGAACCCGGCTCAGTTCCAAGATTAATCACACACTTTGATATCTCATCCAACTTCTTCCGATGTGTAACACAAACCTTCGCATGTGCTACATATCCAAATATCCTCAAGTGCTCGATATTTGGCTTCTTCGATGTGAGACACTCATATGGTGTTTGATCCTTTAAGGCCTTTGTAGGAACTCTATTGATGAGGTAAGTTGAATGTCGTACAGCTTCCCCCTATAAGTAGTTCGGCATCTTCATTGCCTTTAACAAACTTCTCGTCATCCCCATTAAGGTTCAGTTTCTCCTCTCCACAACACTGTTTTACTGAGACGTGTAAGGTGCGGTCAAGTGCCTTTTAATTCCATTCTTCTCGCAAAATAGATTGAACTCAGCTGAGGTAAACTCTCTTCCTCTATCGGTGCGAAAGGTCTTAATGGTTGAACCGGTTTGCTTCTCTACACTTTCCTTAAACCTTTTGAACCAATCGAATGCCTCACTCTTCTCCTGCATAAGTATAGTCCACATATACCTAGAGAAATCATCAATTAGGACAAAGACATACTTGTTATTTGTTGGCGTTGGTTGTGTGATTGGTCCACACAAATCTCCATGCAATAACTCTAATGGTTTTGTCGCACGAAACATAGCTTTAGTCGGGAATGAGTGTCTAATATGCTTCCCTGCTAGACATGCGTCACACACGCTTTCTTCGTGTGTTACACTCGGCATTCCTACGACCATCTCCTTCTTCACCATGTTGTTCATCACGCCATAGCTTATATGTCCTAGTCGAGCATGCCACCTCCATGTAGCATCTTCATCCCTGACATGTAAACACTGCGGATAGCTAATCTCCATCGGGGTCTTGTAGAGATTATTTGGAGCTCTTGTTACACGTACAAGCAACCTGCCACACGAATCTGTGAGTGTTAAATAGACATCTTTCATGTTAACCTCACATCCGTTTTCTGTTGCTTGACCAAAACTCAATATATTGTGCTTTAGGTCTGGTATGTAGTATATGTCTTTGAGTGCCTTCTTCTCGCCAGTCTTGCACACAAAGGTAACAACTCCTTTTCCTTCGATATCAACACATGATCCATCACCAAACTTCACCTTCCCTTTGGTGTTGAGATTCAAACTCGAAAAGAACTCCTTATTTCCCGTCATGTGATTACTCGCTCAATTATCCAAATACCAAATACTTGCACTGCCTCTATTGATATCAAGATTCTTCGGGATCACCTTGTCTTCATTCAAGAAAACCACCTCGTGTACATAGAGTGCATCGGCCTCTTGTGACTCGTTGAGGTTAGTCTCTTGATTCTTCACTGAAATCTCGGGACAGACAGTTGCATAGTGACCCGGCTTGTCACATCTCCAACATATCACCTTTCATCGATCCTTCTTCGAGTTTTTGACGTTCGTGTTTGACACATGATTTTGGTTGTGTAACGCACCTCGAACTTTGCCTCTTCCATTACGTCCTCTACCTCTACCACGAAAATCTCCATAACCCCTCTGACTATGGTGATTATTATCTGTAAACATGAGCTTCCCTTGGTCTTCTTTCTGAGTTTCTTCCCCTACACGCTCCTCGTACGCCTTTAACCTTCTAATTATATCCTCAAAACCCGTCGAGTTGAGGTCTAGGACTTGTTCTAAGGACGCTACAATCTGGATGTACTTGTGCCTTGGAAGACCCTTCAAGACCTTCTTAACCATCTTGGACTCTTCTATGCTTTCTCCCAACGAGGCTGTCTTGGATGCTAGACCTGATATCTTCCCCGCAAAATCATCTACGGTATCGCTATCATCCATCTTCAACCTGTTGAACTCCGTCATCAACATCTGTAGTCTTGCCTCCCTTACACGATTAGCTCCAAGGTGTCGTGACTTGATGACATTCCAGATCTCTTTTGATTCGGTTTGTTCTCCCACCTGGAGAATCAATAACTCGGGAACTGATTGAAACAAAAGAGTAACCGCAACATCGCTCTTCTTTTGATCATCAGAACCAGGTTCAATCGTGTCCCGCACATCGTGAACCCTGAGTAACACCCTCATCTTCATCGACCAAACTGTATAGTTTGTCGAGTTCAGCCTCGAACATTGGATGGATGCGGATCCAAAATCCTTCGTGCGTGGAGCCTTATTCACGTCGGCCATCTTGCATCGTGAACCCTTGCTTCACAGCCACCAGGATCGAAGCTTCAACTTAAGCTTTGATCGAAGCTTTAACTTAAGCTCTGATACCAATTCAAGGTCTCTAGAAACAAAGAATTATAAGAACAACTTTTCTTATCAGCTTTAGAAACTACTCAAAACTACTCAAAACTAAAGCTCTCAATGCTTCTCTTAGATCTTATGGAACAACTCTCTATTAGACCTATATTTATAGTGAAAGATAATTCCATTTAACATGTGAGATAAAAAAAACACAAACTTATCTAAATAGAAAACTTCTTTTTTCTTATTTTTTAGATATCCTTTTTATGTTTATCTTGACATATTAATCACGTAAAGCTTGGAATTATCCAATAGGCTCATGTCTTCTCCAAATCGCAACTCTGGTGATGTGAAGGATTTCTGAGGTGGCTCCTGGTCATGCCATCGCCGACTCACTGTGCTTTGCGACCGTTCTACCTAGCCACTGTGGCTCTTCCTTCATGGCCTCTTGTCTCCATCTCCGCCACTTTGCTCCATGACGCTTCTGAAGTCCACCACCTCTTAATTTCGTGTCTATGCTTTGTCGTGGCCTTCGTCATCTTGGCCATCGGCGTCATCAAGCTCCAGATACGGCAAAGAGAAAGCTCGATCCATTCCAATGGCTGAGTAGTTCTCTGTAATTTCATTTTAGGTCCCTCACATTTCTGATTATTTTTAAGTAGGTCCAAGGCTTTGTAAATTGAAAAACATCCTTTCGAAATAACCTCGAATATTTCAATTTTGCAATCTATACACACGAATATTCCTATTTTGCAACCTTGGTACTTGAAGTTTCTGTTGTTTTCACGTTTGCACTTTCCTGTTATATGCAATTATGCATGGAAATGCACTATATACACCTAGTATGCAATATAAATGATTAAAATGAGATAAAACTAGATATTCAGTCATTAAAAACACTATATATGGATGTGTTTGTTTTCGATTAGTAATATATAACATTTATGACATATTAATATTTTTAACTGTCTATAATTTGTTGGTTGCACATATTTTGGTTGGATACTAAATTAATCAAAATGATATGTTATATAACATATTCGTCAATTGGTAATTTTAGTTACATTAATCATTTTTGTTGTAATTTATAGACTAAAAATCTAATTAGTATGTTTGTGTGTTGATAAATTTATTTTCCAAAATAAAATATTTTATGTCAAATAAAACTCAATCATGTTTAATAAAAAAATAGATATGTCTCTAAGTTTTTTATAATCCAAATAAATTTTCTTCTATGTTTATTCTTGAGGAAAATATTAGTTAAAACTTAATTATTTTTTCTTAAAATTAAAATATATATGTGTGAATAATATTAATCATCAAATTATTTAACATATATTTAGAAAATAAATTTATATGTTTAATAAAAAATCTAGTTTATATTTTATATGTCAAATAAAATAATAATATACATACATATATAATATTTAATGTTTGCATGTCACATTTTAAATAAATATTTTTAATTTATTGTAAAAATTGATTATAGAATTTCGGTTCGAACATAGTGATAAGTTTGGTTAGAGAATAGTGGTAAAGTTGGTTAGGGAATAATCTAACAAAATAAATAATTTATAGTTAATAAATTAATAATTATTACGTTAGTGGCAAACGTTTTAATTATTATGATGGAGAAAAAAGTTATCTTCATAAGGTACTTCAAAATACTGGTGAATCCTGAAAACTTTTAAATATTTATTTACGTATGAATAATGAAAGAATTTGAAGGATCTACGAAACCTAACTAATATGATGATTACTCTGTCTTTTTTTTTATTAACGTTGATCTAAATGTTTTTTCCTACGCTAATTATTTATATTACTAAATGGATTATTCATTAATTAAACATGCCAATAGACTTAACATTAGCACAACATACATGCCCAATCTTTTCCAAAATATAGATTTCAAATGGATCCACCTTTTTCTTATCAAGAGTTACTATATTATCTTATATTGTATATCTATATATAATTTTCACTTTGTGGTAATTATAATAAATATGTTATATGTATTTTCACGTTTTGATAAATTTCTCGTAGAACAAGTAATTTGAAAAAAACAATTTGCAAATAATTATTTATTTTCAAACCATAATAAATTTGCTTTAAGAAAAATGTATATTGTGGTTATTTAGAAAGCCACACTAGTTTAGAAGATTTATTAACAAAGATAATATACTATTGATGGTCCAAATACAATAAGAATGTTAAGTGTAGACATATTATATAAAAAAGATATGTAATATGGTAAATGTTATGTATCTATAGTACTAAATATATATATATATATATATATATTTATTTAAACTATTTATATTTATAAAATAAAAACAATTACATACGCGCGGATGCGTGGATGAAAGTCTAGTTTACCTAAAACGTAATTTGAAATTTTAAAATCTTGAATTTTGAAATTTTGAAAAATAAAAATGGTAAAATCGAATATTCATGTTTCATTAAAGTCTTGGAGCATAAACGATTTGAGAGGAGCATAGGAGAAATCCCTTTGAGATATGAAGGCAGCGAAGCAAATGATCCATCCGAAGGCTATACTATCTTTATAGTACCACTCAATGAAAATAAGCTAAAAAGGTGAATATTATAGTATTACCTTCACTGAGGATCAAGAACTTATCACGAGCATTACTCAATCCTTTCTCCAGAGCAGCACAAATCAAATGTCTTCAAGCTATTCTCAAAATAATCTTCAACGAGCTCAAACATTTCTTGATTCTGAACATGTCTTCGTTCTTAAAGTAATTTTCAACAAGCTCCAATCAAGTGTCCAATATCACTTCCACTACTTCTTGATTCATCTCGAGCAAATACTCAGTCACTTCTTTGAGGGAATCTAACGAGAGTGCTCGAATCTCAACACTCAATCACTTCTTTTATCCATGTATTTAATTACATATAATGATGTTCATTATTGATTTCAAGAACAAAAGCAACAAAAGCATAGAGATTGTCATTTGTGTAGGTATTGTACACTACCATGTTCCGCATGATGCAACTATTCAAGGTTTGGATTTTTAAGTTTTAAGTTTATGGTTTCTCATAGTATTTAGTATTTAGTATGTAGGGTAATTTTCATGTTTACTATATTATTAGTACCATTATTCATCTTTATCTTCATTAAATAGACATTTTCACAAATATTTTCTTCGTTAAAAGTCAAAAGATTTTTATACCTTTGCTTTATATATATAATAACTAATTATTTAAATAAATAAAAATAATAATAATAATTTTAATACTTTCCGAATTATATGTTTTCATATTCAAGCATTTTTATAATTTTTTTTTAAAAAAAAAACAAAAAGTTTTGGATTTTTTTTTTCAAATTTTCTTTTTGAAATTCGAAAATTCTTTTTGAAAGTATTTGTTAGAAACATAAACTCTACATTTCAAAACTCTACTCACCCCTCAACTCTATACCCTAAGTCTTAGAGTATTTAATTTTAAAATTATAAATATTTTTTTCTCTTTAAAAGTGAAGATAAAAGTGATTAAGGTAAAAAGTGAAAGCCCTAGAGAAGCTCTCGAAGACGACCGCAATCAACCTTCAAGTGTTCCTTCGCGCTGTGAAGCCACCGGGAGATCTCGACGCCCTTCGACGCGGGATCATCGTCTACTACTCATCACCGCAGCCTCGTGGTTTCTTCATCGCCGCCTCACCATCACCTCAATTGATCATCGTCACCTCAATCGATTACCATCCGATCTCTGCGTTTTTCGCCCATCTCATCTCTGTCGTCTCATTATCGACTCTTCGTGTTGCGTTTCGCCTCGTGAAACCTTTGGGCTGCAGCCATCTCGTCGTTTCGGGAACTCTTCGGAGGTATCGACGTCCTTTGACGCGGTATCATTCACGTCGTCAACTCCGATCCATCTTCTCTTCTGATCCCGTCGAGTGATCTTTGTCACTTGATTAGAGTTTGGATTCACGATATTCTCACGTTCTACGGCAGTTATCTTCTACGGTAGTTCCACGATCTATGGCAGTGATAGATGGGGACGGCGATCAAGGGTTATTAGGTTGTTTCACTGGACCATCAGAAGTTTCAAAAGCCTTTGACATTTAACCAAAGCTTACGTTCATTCCCAATTACGTTAAACCATACTCATCGGTATTGGTTTGGATATATTGGTATAATTAAATCGTGATCATTGGTGAGTCCCTCATATGGGGTCTTCATCACGAATGCGAGGAGGTCACCTACCAGAGATCAAAGGGAAAGGAATCTACGAAGATGATGATGAACCTATTAAGCTCACAGATTATGATGATTTATTTGTCATTAAAGAATTCAGATTATCTCTAATTGGCAAGATCTTAAATTCAAAAAAAAACACAAAAAGTGGAAAAACTTTTCCAAACAATGCCGGCGCAATGGAGTTTACAAGATAACATAACAGCAAACGATCTGGGAAATGGGAAGTTCTTTTTTAACTTCAGTTCTGAGGAGGATCTTAACTATGTTCTTCGATATGGTCCTTTCCATTTCAACTTCTGCATGTTTGTGTTGGTTCGTTGGGAACCGATAGTTCATGATGACTATCCTTGGATAATCCCATTCTGGGTCCAACTAGTTGGGTTTCCCCTACACTTATGGACAGACAGAAACTTGAGAAATATTGGCGAGAGAATTGGACATATAGATACTTTGGAGCTCTCCGAGGGTCGTATGCTCATCGAGATAGACTCACGTAGACCACTAAAATTCTCAAGGAAAGTGCAATCTCCACAAGGGGATGAAGTTACTATTGAGATCAAATACGACAAGTTGTTTAAGCATTGCACTACTTGTGGGTTACTCTCCCACGAAAAAGGATACTGCCCTACTGTAAGTATCCATACTAGGCTTCAGCAGCCGAGTGAGCGTCCGGATGTGTTCTCTAGAGTTTAGGATCCATTAGTGCGACAATATCAGCATTCTTTAGCTAATGAGGAATTTGAGAATACTCAAGCGGCTAGATCATCCTGGCGATAGAAATATGATCAGGATCATATGGGAAAACATCCCTATGAGACCCGATTTCGCCCTAGGGGTAGCTATGACACACGAGGGGAAACTCCCACAGACAGAGTTTCTAGAAATCGACATGATTAATATAAAATTAACAGCAATGGAGGAGGTCAATATGAGCCATATCAACACAGGCCCGACCAGAGATGGAGAGCCAAATCGCCAACCAGAGTGACGAATGAGGATGTTAGAAGGCGTCCGGCTCTACAAGATTATGGTTGGGATAAGGATTCTAAGGCTCCCCGTGTGGGCAACTGTGCTGCATCACTTAGTATTGTTCCTTATCAACAAATATCATCTCTTGCTGAATCTCCGGATGCTGAACAGCTGAAGAGTGGGGATGTTCGACAAAGAAGGATGATTACGAGTAAGATCGTAACCCCATTGGCAGGGGATAATCCCATGGAGGGAAATGTAACTACTCACAATAAAGGGGCAGCTCGAGCACTTTCCTTTTCGCCTTCTTCTGTGCCTTGGACTAAAGATGACCAGATTATTGGGGCTTTGGATGATGTGGAGATGGCTGATCAGGATGATGATATGGAGGTCTTTGTGCCAAGTGAAGATGATTTACTTGGAGAGGAGCTCAACCAAATGGCCATCACCATTACATGTTGTGGAGAGGAGATCAAAATCTGTAAAGAAGGCAACAAGATCAATGAAATATCGTGCTAAAAGGAATGCTTCATTGAGCTTCCCGAGCAGGAAGATAGAGTTCCTTCGTCGGGGATCTACAAGCAAACAATCCAAGTCTATGGGATTTTATTCGACTGGTGGAGCTGGTAGGTCTCGGAGACACGCTACAAAGATGTCGAGGGAGAGGCAGGGTAAAAAAGAGGAGGTGATGAGGCCTAAAACCTCATCCGATATGGAGCCATGAAGACAATCAGTTGGAACTGTAGAGGGATTGGGAACAACCTCACAGTTCGACGCGTTAAGGAGATGTGTCAAAAGTATCACCCATGACTTGTGTTCCTTTCTGAGACAAAGAATAATAGGTCGTTGTTGCAAAACATTCAGACCGACTTAGGATTTGATCGTTTGTTTACCGTAGAGCCTCTTTTCGAATAACAGAATGATTGACGTTGAGGCAATCATTGATGGAATAAAAGTCTATATGACGTTTGTGTATGGTGATCCTGTGTTAGAACTAAGGGAACAAGTATGGGAACGTCTTACGCGTTTCTCAACAAAAAAAAATTGGGCCTTGGTTTATGATAGGTGAATGAAATAACCTGCCATGATGAGAAAGTGGGGGGGTCGACCCAGATTGGATAGCTCATTCTTGCCCTTCAAGCAAATGCTTAACGTTTGTGGAATGTTGGAATTTCCATGTTCAGGGAATATGCTATCATAGGTTGGAAAAAGAGCTGGAGGTACTACAGTCCGATGTCGTTTGGACAGGGTTGTAGGTAATGAAGACTGGAACGAAAAATTTCCACATTCATTGGTAAACTATATGCGGCTGTGGGATCGAATTATCGTCTGGTCCTTGCAAATATCCTCTCGAAACCAGTAAGAAAATCAAAATCCTTCAAGTTCGATAAAAAGTGGATTGATAGAGAGAACGTACGACAAGTTATTCTGGATGAGTGGAAATCACCAGATATTCCCCACTAACGCAAATATTATGGAACACATATCAAGTTGTCGTAAGGCCCTAAGTTTAGGGAGGAGGCATAATGATTTAAACTCTGGGAAACAAGTGGAGGATCTAAAGGAAAAAGTGGAAGGGTTATATTTGAACGATGATGCTTCAACTGAGAAAAATAGCGGAGGCACTGAAAGAATTATATGATGCTCTTAAGGAAGAGGAAATGTTTTGGAAACAAAAGAGTAGAAAATTCTGGCTTAAAGAAGGCGATCGAAATACACAATTTTTTCATTCGGTAACAAAGCAACGGAGAGCAAGAAATAAAATCACCCAACTACTTGATCCTGATGGGACCCTAGTGGAAGATGACGATGGGATAGTAGCCATTACTACTAACTACTTTAGAGAAATGTTTGAGACGTCTAACCCAGATAATATTGACGAGGCTCTCTCAGAGGTCTCCACAAAATTCACTGGGAAAGCTAATGAGGAACTTACTACTCCGATTACAGAATGGGAGGTAAAACTACCTTTGTTCGCGATGCATCCCGAGAAAGCCCCTGGGCCAGATGGAGTGACAACACTGTTCTACAAGAAATGTTGGGATATCGTCAAGGAGGACCTAACCCTTATGGTTAACCAATTCCTTTTTGAAGGAACAATGGTAAGCAGGTTTAATGATACAAATATTTGCCTTTTCCTAAGGTGCATAAACCGAACGAAATGGCTAAGCTTCGGCCTATTAGCCTATGTAATGTCAGTTACAAAATAATCTTTAAGGTCTGATGCCAGATATTAAAAAAGGTTCTGCCAGGTTTAATCTCTGAAACCTAATCGGCATTTGTTGCTGGAAGACAAATCTCTGATAATATCACCTTCATCCAGGATGTAATTTAAAAGTGATAGGTGCAATTTCTGTGGCTCATCAATAAAAAAAATTTTGATTTAGTAAAGACCAAACAAAACTTTGTGTTTGTGTATGTTATGATATTTTTTTACGTTCATTTTATTTGATTGAATACAATTTCATTTTTTAAATATTAATTTTTATATTTGATATATATTTGAAAATTTTCCCCTAATATAGTTTTTATTCGTACTTTGTTATTATATTATAGTTGATTGAATCCGGTGAATTGTTTTTATTATTCATATTTAAATGAATCAAAATTGATAAGGATTTGCTCAATGATACTCGAAGATAAAAATCCTATTTTCGCTTTATCTTAAACCTTGGCATAAATATCAATTTCAATCATCTCAGAAGGTTCGACTAAAAAAACAAAAGGAGAAACAAATGATTTTTTTAACTGTTTGGGGGCTAGAAACTGACCTACCTTTTGGTTCTACCAAAAAAGCATTCTTTTTTTTAAACCTAGTTTTAAAGAATTAAAAAAAGAATAAAAATCCAAAACAAAGTCTTTTTCGGTTCTTAACAAAAGATCTTTCTCGATCAATCTCTTTGCCCCTCATTCTTCGAGAATCAGAAAGAGACTTTTTCAAGTTTGAATTTGTTCATTTGGAATCTGAGTTCTTATTCCACAAAAACGAAAGCACTTTTTCACTCTTTCCTATACTAGGGGATTTTACTTGGAAAAGAAAATGTTCCATGCTAATGGATTCGATTCCATAACCATGGGTTCCAGTGCATGAGATCTTGTAGCACTTACCAATGAGGCCTTATCAATTATTATTACACAGAAGAAATCAATTATAGACACTAATACAATTAGATATGCTCTTCATAGGCAAACTTGGGATTTGCGATCTGATTTTTAGATGTTTGGATTGGGTGGATTATGCGCTGCATAAGTTCATTCCGGTATAAAGTACTCTTAAACGGAAAACCAAGAGGAAACATTGTCCCGGGAAGAGGACTACGTCAAGAAGATCCTTTGTCTCCTTTCATTTTTATCCTTTGCACGGAAGCGCTCATTAGCCTTCTTAATCATGCTGAGAATCAAGGGAAGATAACAGGGATGCGAGTAACACGTGCATGTCCTTTGGTATCTCACCTTCTCTTTGCTGATGATAGCCTTTTCTTCTGTAAGGCAGAGCCCCGTGAATGTGAGGAAGTAATGAAAGAGATTAGGAAATTCAGGAAAGCGTGTGGTCAGTGCATCAATGTTGAGAAATCTTTTGTGCTCTTTGGCAAGAAGGTAAATGCTCATACCAAGCAACAAATTAAATATACCTTGGGAATCCAAAAGGAGGGTGGGATGGGATCTTACTTGGGAATTCTCGAAGATAACAGCGGCTCAAAATGCAAAATTTTTGCGTTTCTCAAAGACAAGTTGATGCATAGGGTGAATGGCTAGACGGGTAGATGGCTATCAAAAGACGGAAAAGAGGTTTTGATGAAATCGATTCTATTGGCGCTTCCGACTTATGTGATGTCCACATTCTTACTTCCGTTTAAGATTTTCGAAAGGCTTGCTAGTGCCATTGCACAGTTCTGGTAGAGTTCAAATCCACCTAAAAGAGGTATTCACTGGGCGAAATTAGAAAAACTCTGCATACCATGAAGTGAAGGAGGGCTGGGATTTCGTTTGATACATGAATTCAACTTGGCTCTACAAGAAAAGCAACTATGGCGGCTGGTCCAATTTCTGGACTCACTGGTGTCAAGGGTGATGAGAGGAAGATACTATCAGATGAGTTCGCCTTTGCGTACCATTTCGGTTACCAACCCATCTTATGTCTAGACTAGTATCTCGGCGTCGCGAAGTTTATTATTAATGGGCATTAGACAGAAGATTCATTCTGGACATGAAACTTAGGTGTGGGAGGATCTGTGAATCCTGACAATACCAGCCAGATCGGCCTCCACGTATGCACCAGTGTTGAACCCGAATATGAGAGTTAGTGATCTAATAAATCATGAAACAAAGGAGTGGGATTCGGAATTATTGACAAACTATGTTGATTCAGAGGACATTCCCTTAATCAGAAGCTTAGCAATAAGTACGGTGAACCACATAGACTCTTTTTGCTAGAACTACACTAAGAATGTCCAATATACAGTCAAATTAGGTTACTGGGTGGCCGGGAAACTGTTGCGGAAAAAGTGGAGATCGAGATGTATGGACCAAATATTATTGAGCTTCAGGCCTTTGCTTGGAAGATCAATGCACCCCCAAAGATGTGTCATCTTATATGGCAATTGATAACAGGACATGTGACAGTCACAAAGAACCTAAATTACAGATATTTGAGATGTGACGATTATTGTCCGAGATGTGGGGAGCCGGAGGAATCAGTTACCCATGCTATATTTGAGTGCCCCCTTATTTACAAGTTTAGGCCTTATCTTCGACGCCATCAGGACAAGATATATTTCCATCTAATATCTTTGCTAATATGAATTACCTCTTCTGGAGAAAGAATGAGATCGCTGCGCAGGAATCGCATAGAGATCATTTTCCATGGCAGATCTGGTATATCTGGAAGGCTAGGAATGATAAAAATTTCAGGGGAATTGATCGAGATCAGATAGAGCTAGTACGATATGCAAAAAGTGAATGTCTTGCATGGTTTAATGCTAATGAGGCGAGTAACCAGAATGCACAAGTGCACACGAGTGAGACACCACAGACCTTATGTCTTGAAAATATATGTATGGTGGATGGTTCTTGGACTGCAAAAGATCAGTTTAGCGGATGCGGCTGGGGGTGGAAGAGCTGTAATGGGAATAATGAGCTCATGGGGATGTGTAATCTAAGGAAGCGAGAAATAGCTCTTCATTCGGAATTAGAGGCTCTTCGTTAGGCAATGGAGTGTATGTTTCAATACTCATATTATCAACGTTTTGGAACTGACTGCAAGGACATTATCGTGATGTTATCGATGCCACATGAGTGGCTAAGCTTTGCAACAGAATTGGAGGCGATACAGATACTACTGATTTGCTTCCCAGGATTTGATATCTGCCACATCCCAAGAAATCTTAATAAAACTGGGGACACATTAGCTAGGAATGTTCGTTTTTTCACAGAAGTATTTGTTTCATTGGTTGTTCTATCCCGGTCTGGCTTCCCAGACCATCTCAAACTTGAGTAATAGAATGACATTTTGATGAAAAAAAGTGATTAATGTAAACATGAAAATGGTATTAAAGACGTGGCATTTTAGACAATTTCTCAAGTATTTATGTAGTTGAGTCTCATTTTTACCGGGAACACGTAGCCTAGTGATTTCTGATTTGATAAAAAAAGTTCTACAATAATTCATAATTATTTCAGTCTTGAGATTTCTGGAGCTCTATTTAAAGATAATATTTTAAAAATAGAGTTTATTTATTTTCTTTTAAAAAAATGAATTGTGATTTTACTTACATTAAAATAGTTCTATTTTATTATTTTTTGTATGTATTTTCCTTTTACGACAATTTTTCTATGTAATTCTTAATAACATAAAATTTTATATTTTATAATTTTTTTCTTTGAACTAATTTTTTTATTTTCTATATTGAATTCTACATTTTACATTTTCTATATACTTATATGAATATATCATTTTAAAAAGTGTATCACAAAAAAAAAAGTGGGGACACCACATAATTGTTTGAATAACAAGAAATTCACGATTATCTTTTGTGAAAAAAATAGTTTAACCCTTATTTATCGATTATCTTAAACATCAACAACTCTTAAAACTTAGCTTAGTTAACATTTAACCAAACTAACTAGTAACTCTTATTCTTCTTGCACAAACCAACCTAGTCCTTGAGTTCTTGTGGATCCACGTTGGTTTTGCTTCTTCTTCATGTAAAGCCATAACAGAGTGAACATGCAAGTCTTCTGAATGAACCTCCAAAGGTTCAGCTGCTCTGTGACTAGCTCATGAACTTCCAATGAAAAACGGCTAAAAACTTTTGCAGCATGGAATGGAGTATGGTGCGCAACATAAGTAACTTTGTCCTTGACCACTAGAACCATATAAACAAGCGCACATTTTCGGTAGAAAGTCTTTCAGTATCATTTGGAATGAAACTCCTCTTCCCACAGCTGTTACTAAGTCAACATCCTCTTATCTGATATATTAGAAGAGCTTAAAAAAGAAGTCTAGAAATGTGCTCTACAAATGGTTTCAGCTCTGCGGTTCTTCCCAGCTCAAACTTGTAATGTTGTTTTTTTCTTGGCTTTCTATTCTATAGAATTGCAGTCCATAAGCTTATTATACCCAAGGAGAAAGAAGAGTCTGACCACCACATTCTTGGTAGTAACAAGGAACAAACTTTAAGATCCTCTAACACTGACAACTTTAAGATCAGATGACAACCCATCAGCAGCATCTAGTGATAGTTCCAAGGGGAGGACATGTACCAGATTCTTGTTTCATACAGGGAACGTTTTTATCTAAGGAGAAAACATTATGACCCTTGTTTAACTAGAAGACAGGGAGGAGGATATACCTCCAAAGATGATGTTTTCTCACCAATTCATCAACTGCTCGTGCTACTGAGGAAACTTCCAATGAATCAAAACACTTCTGCGACCAAAAAAAAAGAAAGAAAAAGGTTTCTTCTTCAAGTAAAGCTAAGATTTAGATTCAATTGTTACATGAAAGGATACATATTTTCATTCAAAATTATTTCGATACATATTTAGACACAACATGAAAGGGAAAAGGACTTTAAAATTCAAAAACAAGAATGATCATCATACCTCTCGGCCGAGATATACCTTTGGGGTAAATTTCTTTGGGCGAGGATTGTGGATGTCGTCACGACAAGTAGGACATGAAGGGTTGCGGGAGAGCCAGGTGAGAATACAATCCCTATGGAAACAGTGGTCGCAGCAACGCAACTTGGTGATGATCCTTGTCTGACTCCGACCAAAATCTTGTAAGCAGATTGGACAATCCGGTTCTGTCGGTATTCTCCGACTTTGAGAGTCGTAATCATTCAGGTCAATACCGTTATTGACATAAGTTTCTTGGACTGCTTCAACTTGATATTCAACCATGAAACCACTTCTTTTGCCCTCCTCCTTCATGGCGTCTTTGCAGATTTGAGGAAGAATCAACAGTTGGATCCAGGTGGGTATAACTGTCTTCGAAAAGGCGTAAGACACGTAACCTCTGCAAATATCATCTTCTCCAGGAACAAGAAAACAAGGTGGGATCTCCAATCGAGTAGTTGATGAATCTAGGGTTCTTTGTTTTAACAGATTTTCACGACGATCGCTACCGTTCCGCACAAGAAGCCGTTCAACTTCTCGGATCCGTATCGAGAATGATACTGGAGTTTTCGAATCAACGGCATGCGTCGTCTTCGACTCATAGTTTACCGTCTCTGTCGTAGTGATGATCCGTTCTATGTCCATGTCCATCGTATCTGTATCGTTCGTTATTACCAAAGCGCTTTGTAAATCTTTCTTTTTTTTTTCTTTCTAAAAGTTTGTTTCTCTGATCAGAGATAACTCTATCGATTATGTTCTACTTTTATTTATAGAGAAGGAAGGGTTTACCAAAAAAGGAAATATGTATAGAAAAAAGGAAATATGATTCGAAAAAAAGAAAATATGATTAGAAGAAAAAATGGAAATATGATTAGAAGAAAAAGGAAAAGATTAACAAATTAGCATATCCACATCATCATTGATGGGCCCCACAAAGAACTGTTTTTGTTTAAACTACGTGTTTTCTCAAAAAATTAAAAAGGGAAAAGATTAACAAATCAAAACGACGCTGTTCCGCAGCTCATCGTCTCTCTCGTTTCTCCGTCATCCGGCTAACCAGCGCATGGTTCGAGCCGTAACCGTATCCTCCGCGAAGGCGTCCTCGGGGCCGCCAACAATCAAAACCCGGGAGCCACGTGGCATCACGAAGGCTCGTCCAGTTTCCCTCGAACACATGCTCTCAAGCGTATTTGGGCTTACTCCAAGGAAACACGACCTTCAAGTAATATCACCGTATCAGTTCAATTCTCTCAATGATTTGCTTTAGTGCTAGATTTGAACTAGCAAGCGCTTCTTAACTTTTAGGGTAGTAATAAGAGAGAGGGTTTTGGTGTTTGATATTCTAGGGTTTTTTTGGTAGTCAGTCCTAATTGGTTATTGATTCAAATTTCAAAGATACAGCTTTTAAGAATTGTAACAAGGTTATCATCTCTTGTGGCAGTGCTCTGTGACGAGAAGCTGAAGAAGAGACCGTGTTGGGTTCTTGGAGATTGCAAAGCTTATCAGTGGTCCTCACTTTCTCTAAATGAATTTGCCTGAGAGAAAGACGCACTCATTTGGTGAGTCCATAGGCTCTATAGACTTTGTGCTGACTATCATTGTACTCTTCTTAGTAAAGCAAAGATACAGTCTCACTTTAAAGACAATGGAAGCGGTGTCAGGTACTATAGATCCAAGTGTTGTTGTTCTTTTGGTGTTATCTTATCTCTCACACGAAACAAATGTCTTGCTATCTTTTGTATAGCGGGAACTTGGAAGTCTAACACACAAGAAACTCAACAGATGCAGTAATCTGATTGAGATCTAGACCTTTCTAAGGCAAGGAGTCTCGCGTGTTTATGTCATTGTTACTGCAAAAGCTTGGTTGAGCTCCATTCTTCCCTTGGCCACCTCGATAAGCTAGTCACACTGTCCATGAACCATTTCACGAAACTCAAGAATTTCCCATCTAACATCTACTTGAAGTCCCTCAAAACCCTTAAGCTAGACGGATGCACACATACAGAACACTAGATAGTTGATGACTGTTCTTGGTTTCTCAGAATACAAGAAAGAACAGAACATTGTTATTACCGTTGGTTTCTCATATTATTGATGTGTAGAATAAGCACAAGATATGTCACAAAAAGTTCTTTTAACAAATAAAATCCTTATTTCTGATCTTACAGGAATCAACAAGATGCATTACCTTATCATCTCCGATTTACATATTACATTCAGTGGATGTTCTTCTTACGGGCAAGCTCTCGTGCCATCTCTCGTAGCTCCTCGGGGGAAGGAGGTCGAGGTGCCTCTTCAGGGTAGACAACATATGAACGCTGCACATCAAAAAAAAAAGATGAATCCATTGCAGACTGTTTCTCGTAGCTCCTCGGGGGAAGGAGGTCGAGGTGCCTCTTCAGGGTAGACAACATATGAACGCTGCACATCAAAAAAAAAAGATGAATCCATTGCAGACTGTTTCTATACAAAATGAAACAAGACAGATGTTTCTAAGCAACTAATCAGAGAAACATATCAGTTTTACATTTCCCATGAATTTTTTGATATTGGTGCTGTTGTTGGCGAATGTGTACATAAGACCGATAGGCACAGCCACGTAGAAACCGAACTTCGCAATCTCTAATATCCCTTTCGATGTTCCTACTGCCGACATTTCTTTTCTTTCTCCCAGAGATCCAACGACGAGCTTTTAGGGTTTCTCGATCGAGAATTTGGGGGAATCGTTTGAACCAACAAGAGAGTGCCCTATTCCTCTAACGAATGGGCCAGTTTATCGCTTGTTTAAGACCAAAGCCTCTTTATTAATTATCCAAGCCTAAATAGAAGAGCTTTGGGCCTCATTCAGTGATTCGATCAACTCTTGAAATTCAAGCTCTAGAAAATAAAAGTCCTTAGAGCACCTTTATCCCAAAAAAATGGGGTGCTTAGCATAAAAAAATAGAGAAGAGGGACCACCAAAAAGAAAAAGTCGATGCTTCAGTTGCCCAAATAAACGCCAACTTTTTTTGGATGCTTGCACTGTTACGCGGGCCCCACGACACGTGGCGGCCGCGATTGGTTCTATTTTAATTTTTTTGTTTTTAATTAGAAAAAAAAAACTTTTAAATACTTTTTAAGCAACCTATGCGATAATCATGCCCTTAAGAACTCTGAAGCACCATGACCATAGTCTATAGGTTAAGATTTAAATGTTTTACACCCAGATCTAGCAACATTTTGAAGATTATAGAATGCAAAATTTATTGGATATAAAAAAACAAGTCTCCACATATGTATTGCCGAAAAGGTTTGATTCAAACAAGTCATAGAGATGGCCATAGATATAAATTTATAAAGAGAAAATTATATCTACAGACACTTTTTGTCTTCGCAATAACATCAAAAAACATTTTTTGCATATCACACATTTTCTGTGTGTTGTTGTCAAATATACTCTCCAACTACATATCTCTCTTATTACTCCATTAAGTCAAATATTTGTTTTGTCTTAATGTTAAAATATAAAATATAGACGTCACTTTTTCAATGGTCTTACTAAACTCCATTATCTGTCATTCTCAATCTTTGAAATTCTATGCTCTCTTGTTCTCAATCTTTTAAACACTACTCCCTCCGTTTCATATTGTAAATAGTTTTAGCAAAAAATGTTTGTTTCATAATATAAGTAGTTTTGAAATTTC
Organism: Moricandia arvensis; assembly: GCA_905132765.1. NCBI lineage: Eukaryota > Viridiplantae > Streptophyta > Magnoliopsida > Brassicales > Brassicaceae > Moricandia > Moricandia arvensis. The sequence continues at coordinate 113,070 of CAJHQP010001010.1, forward strand.
AATGTACTTTTTATATTTATTGGATAGTGTGTGACCAATTAAATAATGTTAGTTTTTTTTTATAATTGGTTGAATTTATTGATTTAATATTTTTTAAAAAAATCAACAACTTTCTTCATATTAGTGCTTTTAGCTAAAACTACTTACAATATGAAACGGATGGAGTATTAATTAATCATATGTTTTATTTATATAACAAATAAATAGTGGGGAAAAATTGTCAACACTATCTCTTTAATTTTATATATTTTTTCCCTTCTTTTCAACTTTTTTTCCCAGAGCTACGCGTTTGTGCAAAAAAACACTGTAAAATTCATGGCTACTTGAGAGAAGACGGGGTGGCAGATGTGGTGGAGGTGGAGGATGTGAGGTTGGGGGATAAAAAAGTGGAGGTTGTGTTAAGTGGCAGTGGATACTATAGTTAATAATGCGGTGGTTGAGGAGGAGGCAGTGATGGATACATTGGTGGAAATCGCCAGGGGTGGATATAGTGGTGGGGGACGTGGCTATGAGAGAACGAGCTTGTGGTGGTCACAGTGGAGTTGGAGGTGGAAAATGTGAGGGTTGGGAATACGAAGATGGTGAATGTAGAGGGTACAAAGGAAATAGTGGTGTTGGTGTTTGGTAATTAGATTTAAGTTTGAGAATGTTTGTTTATTTGGATTGTTACAGTTAGTAATTAGGTATTTGGAAAACACTAGTAGTCTAACTATCTTACTAATTTAAATAACAAGTTCAATTGCATGTTGTCTTTCAACCATTTATTAAACATATTTATCCATCCACATCCACAGTCATCTATCCATAATTAGTTTTTTTTGTCAATCTATCCATAATTAGTTTGTTTAAAGTTTATCCACACAATTTATCTATTTATAGCTTATTATTCATTTTGATGTGTGCATAGATTAAAAAATATCAATATATATATATATGAATATCAAAGTAAAAGAGTATATTTTATTTACACATATATATATATATTTACATATTAGATATATGAAATAAAGACAAAGAAGAAATATTGGAAATAAAGTTAAATAAAAAAATCCACCATTAAATAAACTAACTACAAACAGAACCAAACTAGATATTATTTAAACCAAACACACAAGTGAAGGAGGACATTTTACACCTCAGTTTCTGAAAAAAGTGCTCCTCTAGTAACTTGTGTTCCCTGGTGTAAAAAAACAAAAAAACGTCTAATAGTGTAATGCACTCATTTATAAAAAAAATATTCCAGCGACGAACATAAATAACTGACTATTGTTTATTTCTTCAGAGTTTTTTTCATATTTATATTTGACTCGATGAGTATTTTATCATTTTTCTTTTCTATGAATTTTAGTGAGTTTTTAGCCCTGTTCAAAAAGACGGCCGCCTAGCCTCTTAGGCGGTCGCTTAGGTAGCCGCTTAGGCGCTAGGCCCCACTCGTCCGACCCGATTAATGTAAAATTCGTCTAAAAAAACAGATGTTCGATTTTACTCCATCTAGACCATTTAAATGATTGCCTAACCGCCTACATGACCGCCTAGCCGCCTAATTAACCGCCTAATTTATTTATTTTTCAAAAAAATATTTTTAATTTATTTATTTGATCTAAGATATTATAAATGCAACTTATTTGCATAATTTTGATAAAAATTATACTGTATTAAGTTTATAATTTTATATGTGTCTGTTTTATGTAATTTTAATTATGAAAATTTATTAATTTATAAAAAATAAAATTAACATGTTTTATAATACATTAAACGATATAAAATTCTGCCCCGCGTAATTTCCGCTTAATCCCCGATTTTCTCTCTAGGCGCTAGACCTGACCCAGCCGCCCGACTAGCGTCTAGCGTCTTTCATAACAGGGGTTTTTAGTCATGATGTAATAGTTCATTTTGGGCTTGGTTATTGTTGGAGGTGGATTCATCCCACTCCAAACTCGATTTAATGATCTAGTTTAATAGTCTAAGGGTATCTCCAACAAGCATCCCCATTTAAAATGCAATCCACCCTCAAAATAAGGAAATGAGAAGTTGGTTCTCTAACAATCCCCTTCAAACTTATTTTTATAAGAATTAGTAATTTATACTTTAATCCTCAATATTATTAATGGTTTACTATAACCACTAAACTTTCAAAAACAAATAAAACACACTATTTAAAACATATTAAACAAAATCTTTTTGAGAAAATATAATAATATATAGTCAAATATAACTATAAGTACTACAAAAAAAATATTTATAAAATAATTTTAATTGAAATAGTTTTAAGAAAACATAATGATAAGTACTAAAATATGATATTTAAAAAGTTATTCATGCAATTATGAAACATATATAGTTGTAAAAACTAAAGCGAAAAGTAAATAGTATTTTAAATGAGTGAATAGTACACTCTCAAATTTGAGGGTGTATTATTCACCCTATTAAAATTTGAAGGGATAAAAGGTTGTTGGAATTCAAAGCCATTGAGATGATAATGAACTATTGGAGATGCTCTAAAAGTCCATTAAATAGATAATTATTTTTTTTTTTAAAAAGGTCCATCACAAGCTCACAAAAAGTAAACGTCAACTTGACCAGTCAACTGAAAACATACAAAGAGATATGCGTATTAAAGAAGGTATTAATGGTGATGGATACACACTAGAGATCAAACCTCGTTTACGATTCTCCTACAATCAGCTATAAAAGAAAGACAAAAGAGAACAAGAAGGGAATCCAAGCCTCATATACTGATACTATACACTTTTGTACTCGAATTTGCCTATAATCATATATTTCTCATTCTTTTTCGTTGTATCATCATTTTCAATTAATAGGAAATACATATACATCTTCAAACGTACCAAAATAGCCATTACTTGTTCAACACATTAGATTTAACTCTTATCTAATTTCTGAGTAGATTATGTATTCCATCATTTGGCGTTATAAAGAAAGAGAAATCAGCACAAAAACAGCCCTCTGAAGATCCGATGTGAAAACACATATCACAATGACTGGAGAAGACATATCTGATTTGACATGAACAACAAATCTTTTGGACTCCACCTTGCAGGCCGCAAGACAATAGCTTAACGCAGATGGAACTTCCATCACCTTGAAGGTTTAATATTGTAGTTAAATAAGTTCAATATTTAAAATGTTAGTTATGTGGCATCAATCAAGGTATTCTTAAAATACCTTTAAGTTCAAAAAAAAATATTTAAAATGTTAGTGAATGCCACTTTGAAAGTTTTTGATGCAATTTTCCCCAATGACAATTGTATATGAAAAAGTTTAAGATATGTTGATTATTTATTTTTCGTAAATTTAGTATATAGTTTGCTAATTTAATGGGTTGTGACATAAATTATAATTAATTTTTATTTAATTTAATAAATAGAATTTCATATACATAATTGGAATTATGATTAAAATAAATTAATTATAATCTATTGTCATAGCAGATTAAAACTAGTAAACTATATACTAAATCTTTTAAAGTTTAATTTTTCTTCTTAATGTTTCAATTTGCAGAAAGCACTCCAAAGCTACCCTCATAGTAAAATCTAGACTCCAAACTGAAAGCCTTGTCTTTGTTACAAGCAACCAAAGATAAGCCATGCTATATAAACACTAGGAATAAGCATTTTATATGATTCTAAAGCCGTACCCGAACCCAATTCAAAAAACTCAAACTGGTATTGAGATAGTGGAGAATAGATATTCAAACCGAACGGGTAATATCCAAACCCGAAAGAATATTTAAAGATAACTGAACATATGCATATTGAACTCTATAATCATAATTTACTTTTCTCCTTTTATTCAAAATATTTATATTGATAATGCACATAGCTCGATTAGATAGTATACATATTATATAATTGCCAACAAAGTAATTTGACATGCATTTTAAGGGAGTAGAATGCATTTTAAGTGAGTAGCAAATTACTTTGTTCACAATTATATAATATGTATATCATCTGATCTTGAGCCATGTGCATCATCAATATAAATATTTTGAATATAAATATCTAAATCAACCCAAAATAACCAAACGCGAACTAAAAATATCCGAACCCATCTGAGAAAACGAGACGCAACCACCACCATTGTTCACCACCGTCGCGAATCACCATCATTGGAGGAGGAACATGTGTCATTGGAGCCGTCGTGGTGTTGTGTTTCATCCATGGCGTTGACGTTACCTATTGGACCCGTGAGATGGGAACGCGACTGAGACGAGGAGAAGAGGTGAAGACAATACCACCGTACCTCCACCATGACTCACCGCTTGGAGTTGTCGCAGTGCACCATAGATCCATTTCGTCATCATATGTAAGCTGTGGGAGACACAGCCATGTTGATGGAGTCGAGAGTCACAATCGTGTATCCACCTCATGAGGTCTAAATGATTGTTTCCCCTTTCTTGTGCATGAAGATGCTATATAGATGTACATAATTATGAGTCAATTTGTGAGAATTACGGATGCACAAAGACGTTTGTGTAAGTCATCGGTGAACAGTGTGATTGCGGGTGCACATAGACATTTGTGTAAGCCGTCGATGAGCAATGAGATTGCGGGGGTACAAAAACATTTGTATCAGTCGCCGACGCGCAGATTGCGAGAGTACAATGATGGAATATTGTACTAGCCGCCTATACTTATATCCTTATGAGGAAATGTGAGGTGCAGAGAGTAGTTATGTACTATCATCGCATTGGTTGTATAATGTGTTAGTCGCATTGATTGGTTCATATGGTGTGATACGTATCGTGTTGTGTTTCATGTTAGAGCTAAATTTTTATAGTGGAAGTTCTATTTATTTAGTCAGTGGTTTGCATGTCTAGCATCTCATTCTTCATTGAATGACTCCCTTGTTGCTTACTACTCTTTCTTTCATTTGCAGGTGAGCATGACGAGTAGACAGATGTATGGACGGTTTAGTGTCTTGAGATACTCGACGTATTTTATTTTGGTTTTACGCAAATTTTCGATACAGTTTATTTCAATTACTAAATTTAAAATGATGTATTCTACTTTTATTTTATTAAAATTTCTAATATTTTATTTGGTTTTGAATAATTCAGTTTAATTTGGTATTTTAACGAAAGTAACACACCGTTCTTGAGAGAGGAGGAGATGGGTGTTACAGTAACATAAATGATCTGGGGATCCAAGAAACCTTCATAATCATCTTGTAGTACTTGAGGAAGGTCTCAGTGAAAGAGCGTAATGAAAGGTGTTATACCCTTGTCGATGAGGCCATTTATGAGTATGTGGTAGTAGTTAATACCTTTGTGGTTTACTCCCCTGCTCCTTTTTCCTCCTACTCAAATGTTAAAGGAGCTAAAAATCAATAACTCTCAAGAGAATAGATAGTCTGAAGATTCCTTGTGATACAAGATAAAACGATTACAATTGCTTTATAGAAAGCTCAATAACTAAAGTGCAGAAACTTAAGGAAACAGAAAAACAGAAACAATTTTCAAATAAAGACTAATTCTCCTCCGAGAATACTTATTCTTCTCCGACAAACCCGCTTGACTTATTCTTCTCTTCAGACTGTGTCAAACTCCAACAAATTCCTCCCCTTAAACTGAAAAACACTTCTCAATATCAGTTTAATTTTCGAACTCCAAGCATCTTCCTGAGTTTCTCAAACTGATCCAACTTGATAGGTTTTGTCATGATATCAGCCACTTGATCACTTGTTCCACAAAAGCATAGCTTTAAGACTCCATCATTAACAAGATTTCGCAAATAGTGATACCTAACATCGATGTGCTTCGTCCTTCGATGCATGACTGGATTCTTTGACAATTTTATGGTCGAGCTATTGTCGCACATAACATTAATGCACCCATCAGCAAGAATACTCAACTCCTGTAACATTCCTTTCAACCAAACGCAGTGGCATGCAGAAGAAGTGGCTGTGACGTACTCCGCTTCGGTGGAAGACAAGGTCACGATGCTCTGCTTCCTAGAACTCCAACACACAGCTGCACCATTCATTAAGAAAACATACCCAGAAGTACTTTTTCTATCTTCCATGTCTCTAGCATAATCGCTATCGGTGTAGCCAACCAAACTTAGACTCGACGACCTCTTATAGAAAATTCCAAAGTCTAATGTACCTTTTAAGTATCTCAGCACTCGTTTAGCCATCATCATGTGTTCTTCCTTAGGATCAGCCATGAAGCGAGCTATTAGACACACCACAAACATTAAATCCGGTCTCGTTACCGTAAGGTACATCAAGCTTCCCACAAGCTGTTTGTACAATGTTGAATCCACTCCATTCTTCCCTTCTTTTGTGACAACAGTGCCTGGAACCATTGGGTTTTTGACAGAGTTACAATTCCACATCTCGAACCTCTCCAAGACCTCCTTAGCATACTTTCTTTGACAAAGATGAATGCCATTGCCATCTTGATTAACTTCAACTCCAAGAAAGAATTTCATCTTCCCCATATCAGTCATCTCAAATTCTCTTTGCATCGATGTTTTGAATTCTGCACAGAGTGATTCATCATTACCAGTAAAGATAAGATCATCCACATAGAGACTCACCACCATAACATGTTTCTCTGTTTTCTTAAAAAACAGAGTGTGATCATAACTGCTTCTCTTGAAGCCTTCCCTTCGAAAATGGCTCTCAATTCGACTAAACCAGGCTCGTGGTGCCTGTTTCAAACCGTAAAGAGCCTTCTTCAAATGATATACCTTATCTTCCTCCCCTGCTTTGATAAATCCTTCTGGCTGGTCAACATAATCTTCTTCCTTAAGTTCACCGTAGAGGAACGCGCTCTTCACATCAAGCTGAAAAACGCACCAACCCTTCTGAGCTGCGACTGCAAGCAGACTCCTTATCGTATCCCATCGAGCGACTGGTGCGAATACTTCGGTATAATCGACCCCAGCAGTTTGTGAATAGCATTTCACAACCAAACGTGCTTTGTATTTTTCAACTTTCCCTTCTTCATTAAGCTTCGTCTTGTAAACCCATTTTACGCCTATCTTCTTTGCACCTGATGGCAGTCTCATGAGCTCCCAAGTTTTATTTTTCTCGATGGAAATAATCTCCTGCTTCATCGCTTCGTTCCATTTTTCTTCTTTAGCAGCATCATAATAATGGATTGGATCATCGCTGCTCACATAAAAAGCAAAATTTATCAAAGCAACACTGTCTTCATCGCTTTCTTCTCCACCAGTCACGTAATCCTGCATCCAACTTGGTTGCTTCTTCTGCCTCTTTGATTTTTCTCCGGTTTCGATCGTTTCATTAGGGCTAAGGGTTCCCTCTGGTTCTGTGTTTTGATTTCCAAAAACCGATTCGGTTTCAGTTTCTGGTTCAATATGAGTTTCCGGTTCATCTTCAGTTTCTGGTTCCACTTCATCGTCGATTTCTTCTTCTTCAGTGACGCCATCGTCTCCCCAAGCAAGCTCTTTTTGCTCTGATTTGCTCAGATTCCAATCCCACTTAGCATCTTCTTCAAAAATCACATCTCTGCTGATGGTGATTTTTTGTGTGATTGGATCATATAGCCTGTATGCCTTGGATTCTTCGCTGACTCCAAGTAGAATGCACTTGTGGCTTCGATTATCAAGCTTTATCCTCTTTTGAACCGGAATATGGACATGTCCAATTGAACCAAAGACTCTGAAGTAGCTGACCTTAGGTTTCATTCCCGTCCATCTCTCTTCAGGCACCTTGTCCTTTATAGCTTTTGTCACACTTCGATTTAGGACGTAGGCTGTCCATCTCGCTGCATCAGGCCAGAAACATCTAGGGATATCCTTCTCTGATAAAAGACAGCGAACCATATTCATTATCGTTCGATTTCTCCTCTCTGCTACTCCGTTCTGTTGAGGAGTGTATGCCGCTGTCAGTTGTCTCCTTACTCCATTATCTTTGCAGAATTGGTTGAATTTCTCGGATGTAAATTCACCTCCTCTGTCAGTGCGCAGTCCCCGTATCACTGTTCTGGCTTCTTTCTCCACAAGATTTTTGAATGTTTTGAATGTTTCAAACGCCTCTGATTTCTCTGTGAGAAAGTAGATCCAGGTTTTTCTCGAAAAATCATCCACAAGCACCATTAAGTATCTCTTTCCACTCTGTGATGCAGGAGTAACTGGTCCGCACAGGTCGGTGTGAATCAACTCTAGCTTCTCCGTCGCTCTCCACTTACTTTTCTTTGGGAATTTTCCTCGCTGCTGCTTCCCTATGTTGCAAACGGTGCACACTTTTCCTTCATCTTTCATGATTGGTAATCCTCTCACCAAATTCTTTTTCTGCATGTTTTGAATGGACGTGTTGTTGAGATGTCCGAGTCGCTTGTGCCACAAAGAAGCCAGGTCTCCTTCTTCCACTTTGAGACACTTCTCAATAACTGGTTTCTCCTTCGCATAAAGCAAGAACATGCGATTCAGCGTCATCTTCGTCTCCACAATCACTCCTCTTTGACGATGGAAAATTCTGCAGGTACCATTCTCAATCACAAACTTCAGCTGCTTCTCTTGTAGCTGTCCAATGCTCAGCAAATTTTTTGAGAGATTAGGGATGTAATACACATCAGTTATCACTTGAATAATGCCTTTTGCCTCAAATCGAAGGTTCCCCTTTCCTTCAACAGCGAGTCTTGAGTTGTTTCCCAAGCGAACTGAATGTTTGAAACTCTCATTCAATTCTGTGAACCATGATCTTTCTCCGGTCATGTGGTTGGAACACCCGGAATCCAAGAACCACACCTTTTTCCCTTCTGTCTTGCTCGTGTTTGCATGAGCCATTAACATCAACTCTTGTTCTTCATCAAACTCCACGTAGTTTGCTTTTTCTGTGCACTCCCAAGAATAGTGCCCCTTTTTCTCACAAGTGTAGCAAGTTATGGTGGCTCGATCCACCGAGGATCTGCCTCCTCTTCCACGTCCTCTATAGCTACCTCTTCCTCTTCCTCTCCAATTTCCTCTTCGACGACCATTCTTTGGCTCGTTCTCCACTTGTAAGACTTGTTCATCGGTTTTCTTCTCGGTCAGTTTGCTTTCATGAACCTGCAGTGACGCCTCCAACTCATCCACAGTGAGTTTATCGATGTCCTTAGACTCCTCAATTGAGCAGACCACAAAATTGAAGTTCTCGGTGAGACTGCGAAGTATCTTCTCCACGATCTTCACATCATCAATGACTTCTCCACAGTTCTTCATATCATTGGTTGTCTCCATGACTCTTCCAAAGTAGTTGGCCACCGTTTCTCCAACTTTCATCTCTAGTGTTTCAAAAACTTTTCTGAGTCTTTGAAGCTGTGCTCGCTTGACTCGAGCTCCTCCTTGATTCTTCATCTTCATCGAATCCCACAACTGTTTCGCCGTCTCCTTCTGAGTGATGGTCTTCAGAATGGTCTTGTCAATTGATTGAAACGAGTAGTTTTTGGCTTTGAGATCTTTGAGTCGTGCTTCTTCAAGAGATTTTCATTGTGTCTCGTTGGGTGCAGCAAGAGCTCTCAAATCTTCATATCCTGGATCAATGACACTCCAGTATTCCTTTGAACGGAGCAAGTTCTCCATGAGCAAGCTCCAATGGTCGTAGTCACCATCGAACAAAGGGACGGACGGGGTGGTGAAGTTTTTCTTTGACATTCTCACAGAAGGAATTTTTTTCTATGTTGTTTTTAGTCACTCACGTCAAATGAATTTTTTTTCTTTGTTTTTTTCTCTGTTGTTTTTCTCTAGTGTACTAAATGATTTTCTATATACGTCAAATGTGACGTATGGCAACACAATGGTTGATTTTTTACATGCCTGGTAAGCAGAAGATGCAACACCGAAGATGAAGTCTTTCTCAAAGTTGCTACTGTTGAGACGATCAGTTTGACCACATGTGAATGGCAGGTTCCCTTCGCAAGTAATTTTTTCATCATCTTTGCAAGTCGACACTGCTAGTAGAAAAGCTAATATGAGCCCAAGATGCTTCATGGTTAATTTGTAGATGTATGGATTGAGTTGTACGGAACCTTAGGCCAATCTAGGATTTATATAGCATTTGCAAATAAGAATGACGTATGCATTTTTATTAGATAGAAAATCTGTTTAGTGTTAATCATATTGGTTTAATTTCCTTTTGCTTAACCAGTGTAATATATATAGGAAACCATGTAACAACCTTGGTTTAATTCATTTGATTCATTTAATTCAATATGGTATCAGAGGCAAATAAATTCTTCTTCTTCCTCTTCGCGCTTATTGATTCAAGCTCAACGAACCTCCGATTCATGGCATTGAGCTTGTTGGAACTCCGACTGATCTCCAATTTCATCCGGTTCATCGTCGTTCTCAGTCTTAAGCTTGTTTACGTGATTTTGGGTTTCTTGATTCGGATTCTCTTCACTTGAGCTTCGATTATCTATTCTAATTCTTCAAATTGCCTCTATTCATCGTCTATAGTTCTCTGATTATCGTCTTCGTCTCTTCAAACCACCTTGGTTCACCATCTTGTGTTCAATCATGAACTCTGTTGGAGCTTCTTCGCAGTTTCAAGATCAATACGAGAATCCTTACTTTCTTCACATTTATGATCATGCTGGACTCATTCGGGTCTCTGATCATCTCTCATCTGGTGCAGAGTTCTATTCATGGCGCCGATCTATTCGAATGGCATTTTGTAACAAACTCAGTTTTATCGATGGTACAATCTCTAAACCCCTTGATAATGATCGTAATGCTGGATCTTGGTCTCGTTGTAATGATATGGTAGCCACTTGGATCATGAATTACGTTTCTAAAAAGATTGTCCAGAGTCTTTTGTATATGTCCACTGCGGAATCTATTTGGAAGAAACTATTTGCTACATTCAAACAAGATGATCCTCCAAGGGTATATGAGATTGAGCAGCGTTTAGGAAATATACAACAAGGTTCTATGGATGCTACCACATACTATACAGAGTGGTGATTTTGTGGGAAGAACTTAAGAACTTTGTGGATTTGCATGTTTGTACATGTGGAAAGTGCGAATGTAATGCATCAAAATCATGGGAAATTTTCCAAGAATGAAGTAGAGTCACTAAGTTTCTCATAGGGTTTAACAAAGCATATGGATCTAGTAGAAGACAAATATTGATGATCAAGACACTTCTTTCGATTGAGGATGTTTTTAACATGATCACACAAGAAGAGAGACATAAGGCTATTAGACCAACTCCAGGTCATCACTTTCGTGGACAATCAGCTAGAGTTCAACCTCCTAATCAATCTCAGAATGCTTTTACTCCACGTGGTGAGAATCAAAGTGGTTTTCCTCGCCAAGGTGGTCAGTATCAACAGCCTTCTTATCAATTCCCTAAGACCAATGCAGTGGCTAATGTCACGAGTACATCTTTGGCTTATCCCACTCCTGCACCTACCAATCTCAATGTTAATCTGAACCAGTTGAATAATGATCAAGTTCAGTAGCTGGTACAACAGTTTCAAGAACAAGTTTGACCTTCAGAACCTGCTGCTCCAATAAAATGTGCCACAATAACAGAACATGGTCACATGGCTGCTCAATCCTCTTTGGGTATCATTCTTTTAATTTCCTCTAACCTACATTTTGAGAATCAAACACTTACATATAACCATCAATGTCTTTACACATTATATAACACTTCACCCAATGGTTCTTGGATTGTTGACAGTGGAGCAATGACGCGTGTCTGTTATGATCTATCATGCTTTAGTCAGTTTACCCAGTTGTTGTTGTAAAAGTTTCTCTTCCAAATGGTCATAAAGAATCCATTAGTCATGTAAGAAGTGTTATCATCAGTTCAGTGATTATCTTGCATAATGTTCTTTAGGTGCCTACCTTTCGTTTTGATCTACTGAGTGTTAATTGCTTGATCAAAGATAATAGATGTTCAGCTCATTTTTATTTGGATCATTGCTTGATTTAGGAATCTACTCAGGGATTGACGATTGGTAGGGAAATTGTTCTCAAAAGGCTTATACATTCTTGATATGAACATCACTGAATCTTCTCTTGCTTTTTGTAGATCCTTGGTGGATGATGGACATATTTGGCATCAACGCCTTGGTCATCCATCTCTTGCCAAGATACAACTTATTTCGGGTATCAAAACATCTTCTAAGTCTTCTCATTCTGGTATATATATTTGCCATGTATGTCCTAGAGTTAAACAAAAGAAATTACCATTTGTTTCAAATAACCATTTATCTTCTTCTCCTTTTGATTTAGTTCATATGGATGTATGGAGTCCCTTTCGGTTGAATCAATAGAAGGGTATTAGGTATTTTCTTACATTTGTAGATGATTGCACTCGTGTAACCTTGATCTACTTTCTACATAATAAAAGTGATATTTCTACTGTTTTCCCAGCTTTCATTAAGCATGTTGAAATACAATATCAGTCTATAATCAAATCCATTCGAACTGATAATGCTCATGAACTTGCTTTCTCTGATATTGGTGAGAAATTAGGCATGATTCATCAGTTCTAATGTGCATATACACCACAACAGAACTCGGTAGTTGAGGGAAAACATCAACAAATTTTAAATGTAGCACGAGCATTATTGTTTCAATCTAATCTTCATCTTATTTATTGGACTGATTGCATATCTACAACTGTCTTTCTTATAAACCGAACACAATCACTGGTATTGAACAAGCAAACTCCATATGAAACTATTACACGTAAGACAATTGATTACACATTCTTGAAGTCTTTCGGATGTATTTACTATGTGTCTACTTTAACTAAGGATGGAACAAAATTCCCTTCCCGTGAAGATGAATGTGTGTTTCTTGGATATTTTGCTGGTTACAAAGGATACAAAATCTTACATCTTGATACTTATATAGTCTCAGTGTCTCGTAATGTGGTTTTCAAAAAACATTGCTTTCCTTTTAAGACATCAACTAAAATGATGATGTTTCTTGACTTGTTCTCAAAGACTATATTGCCACTATCTACTCTTGTTAGTTTAGATTATGTGATTTATATGCATCATGTCACATCACCTGCATTGGTTCCTGATATGACCATTTCTCGAGAGCGCTCCACCGGAAACATGACAGAGTAAACTCCTTCATGCTAGACCGCAACGGACAGCTCGTCCTCCAAGTTATCTTTTTGACTATCAGTGTTCTCTTTTACATAAAAGCTCTTCATCTGATACATCTTTATTCGCTCTCTTTTACTGATACTCTTTCAAACCTTCAACTACTATATAGACATATCTTATGTCATACTCTCTTGAACCTGAACATACCTCGTTTAAGAAACCCATGTTATCACCAGAATTTCGTAAGACAACAAGTGAGGAATTGCAGGCTATGGAGGATAATAGAACTTATATTGTGGTTTCTCTTCCTCCAGGGAAGAATTTTGTAGGTTGTAAATGGGTTTTCACCACCAAATATAATGCAGATGGCACAATAGAAAGGCTTAAGTCTCAGCTAGTTGCCAAAGGTTTTACACAACAAGAAGGAGTGGACTTCACAGATACTTTCTCTCATGTTGCAAAACTTACCTCTGTTAAACTACTTCTTAGTATGGCAGGAATTAAAGGATGGGAACTCTCTCAAATGGATGTGTCTAACGCCTTTCTCCATAGCAATCTTGATGAATCTTGATGAGGAGATCTACATGAGTTTACCTCAGGATTATACTCCAGTCCCAGATGTTGCCTCTTAATCCAGTTTGTAAGCTTCTTAAGTTCAGTTATGGCTTAAAACAAGCCTCTGGTCAATGGTACCACCGTCTCACTGATGTTATTGTCTCTGATGGGTTTGTTCAATCACCTGTTGACAATACTCTATATGTCAAACAATCTGGTGCCTCCTTTACTGCTATTCTCATATATGTTGATGATATTGTGATAGCAAGTGATGATGATGAGTCTGTTAAAGATCTCAAGAATGTTCTTCATCAGAACTTCAAGATAAAGGACTTGGGTCCTTTACGATTGTTCTTCGGTCTGGATATTTCTCACACAGCTTCTGGAATCTTTGTATGCCATCGAAAATAGGCATTGACTCTTCTTTCTGATGCAGGTTTCTTGGCTTGCAAACCGAGTTTTGTTCCTATGGATCCATTGGTGAAATTGAGCATGATTCAAGAAATACACTGGATGATCCAACACCTTCACTACTTTGATAGGACGTCTCCTATATCTCACTATCACTAGACATGATATCACTTTCTCAGTACATTGTCTCAGTCAGTTCATGTATGCTCCCTGTGATGTGCATCTACATGCAGCTCATCACATACTCAGATACATCAAAACCAATTCAGGCCAAGGTTTGTTTTATTCTTCTACTTCATAACCATGCCTTAATGCTTTTGCTGACTCTGATTGGGCCACATGTCCTGATAGTCAAAGTTCTATTATTGTGTATTGTGTTTATCTTGGCAACTCTTTGATCATATGAAAATCAAAGAAGCAGGATGTAGTTAGTAGAAGCAGCATTGAGGCTGAGTATAGAAGAATGGCTCATGCGACGTGTGAACTATTGTGGTTGCAGCAACTGCTTCAAAGAATTCATGTTTCAGTTACTACATCAAGCTCTTTGTTGACAACAAATCTTCCATGCATATCGCCACCAATCCAGTTTTCCTTGAGAGAACCAGTCATGTCAATATAGATTGTCACACGGTTCGTGGTCAAGTCAAGAAAGCCTTCTTGTGTCTCATGCATGTGTCAAGTGCTAATCAGCATGCTGACATCCTCACCAAGCCCTTACACCCTGGTTTTTTCAACAACATTCTTTCAAGAATGTCCGCTATATTCATTCCACATGCCAATTCCATATCCTATGCTTGAGGGGAATTATATTAGATAAAATACTAGTTTGATGTTAATCATATTGATTCAATTTCCTTTTGTTTAACCAAAGTAATATATATATAGGAAATCATGTAACAACCTTGGTTTAATTCATTTGATTCATTTCATTCAATATTTTTTGTGTCTAATTACTGTCTTGATCATTAATATTTTGGGAGAGGTTTAGGTGACATGAAACCCGCACTACAAGAAAACAGCGATATTCCGCCGATAGATATCGTCGGAATATGGCTATTCCTATGAAATTCCGACGAAATAAGTCGTCGGAAAAATCTCGTCGGAAAAACATAATTCGTCGGAATTCCGTCAGGCACTCCGAGGAAATACCCAGAACGAAATATTCCGAATAATTACCGAGAAAATATTTCGTAGGAGACATTCCTTGGAATTTCCTCGGAAAATTCCGATAGAGGTTTCCTCGGAATATTCCAAGAGAAGGGGTTCCTCGGAATATTTCGAGGACATCACTCCGTCGGAAATTTTCGACGGATTCCGAGGAATGTGTTCCCTCGGAAATTTCCGAGGAAAGGTGTCCCTCAGAAATTTCCGAGGAAAGGTGTCCCTCGGAAATTTCCGAGGAAATTGTTTCCTCAGAATATTCCGAGTGACAGTTTTCCTCGGAAATTTCCGAGGGATTACATTCCTCGGAATATCCCAAAACTTAATTTTGGAAAATAATTATATTTTAATATATTTTGTATTTTAATTTAATTTTTAAATATAAAATTAAATCTGAAATATAAAACATATTATTATAATATTAAAAGTTTTACAAATTAAAAGAAAAAACATTTAAAAAGTTTTATTAAAAAAACAAACTAAAACTCGTGCGGGAACATCTGTTTCATCATATCCATCATTTGTGCATTCGCCCTCTCCGCTGCTTCCACTTTAGCTTGTTGTGCGGCCATCTGTGCAAGAATGGTGTTGTTTTGGGTCTCCAATGCTGATATGCGGTCATCCTTGTTCTGTAGCTGCTCCATAAGTGTCGGATCAACAAAAGGCGCTGATGAAGAAAAGCAACCGATAGACATCGACGACCCAAACCGACCAAACACCTTTTTCTCTTTGGAACCGCCTGGAAAAGAAAACATAATGATTTTAGTAGCAATAAAGAAAAAGAAATGAAAATATAGTAAAAATAAAAATGAAGATCTTACCGATTCAACGAGTTCGTTTATTTGACCTCGAGACAGGTTGGTGGAAGCAGCAGTAGTGGCCTCCTCATCAGAGAGAAGCTGAGTTAGGCGGAACTCTTCTTCATCCTTCTGGCTTTGGACCAGGTCGACCACTTCCCTCACAAGACCATCAGAAATCTCGCCGGTCTTTTTATTGGTATACGCCATCCTCAAAGGTTGTTTGCTTGCATCCAACATATCAAAAAAATCTCCTAGCTTATGCATTGGGTAATTCTTCCCCTCTAAAATGATCATGTACCATATGCTCAGTACCTACACCATAATTTACATTCGTTCTAATTGGTTCTTCTAACCCATCCGCAGTTTGAGGTTCGCTAGTACTACCATATTTATAATTAGTTTCTCCATGATGATACCAAATTTTGTAACTAAGTGTAAACCCAATCAAATATAGATGTGTCCAAACATCCCACTCTTTTATAACCTTTTTTATTTTTACAAGTAGAACAAGGACATCTTAATATGCCCGTTTTTGCTTCCGGTTGTCGATGAACTAGCCCCATGAATTCGGCTATACCTTCTTGATATTCATCCTAAGCAATCTCGTGTTAGGATCCATATGAGGTCGATCCATACAAGAACGATAATAATTTGAAGAAGACATGGTTTTTTTAATATATTTTGTGTGTAAAGTGAGTGAGAGGATGAAAATTTTGAGTGAATGAAGAGGGTGAGGGATGCTTGAATTTATAGATGAAATGTTGCCGGCATTTCCGACGAATTTCCGACGAAATTCCGACGAATCCTCGGAATTCCGTCGGAATTTTTCAATACCCACAACGGCTCTTTTAACGGATAAATTATCGTCGGAATTTCGTCGGAAAAAACCAACGAAACATGTGTCCTCGGAATTTTCTCGGTTTATACCGACGAAATACTTGTTCCTCGGAATTTCGTCGGTAGTTTCCGACGAAATTCCGAGGAAACATGATTTTTGGGTTTTCTTAGAATTCCGTCGGAATTCCGTCGGTATATTCCGAGGAATTAAGTCTCCGTCGGAATATACTCTGTTTTCCTGTAGTGTCGTGGCTTTTTACAGTGCCTTGCTTTTTTTTTTTTTTTTTTTTTTTTGTCAACAGGTCACATTGAACCTTTAATCCTCAAACTGAGGTAAGGAGGGGTCGAACCCCTGACGCCAGGGCCCGAAGGCAGAGCTCAGTAGCCACTTTACAATGCCTTGCTCTTCATTAAAATTTTCATTGAGAAAAAACGTTGGATTGTTTGCCTTAATTGTGATTAGTTGATTACAAACATTTTAAAAAGTTAATCTGATAAATAACAAGGCGAGCGATTTCATATAATAGAACGACAGATTTCTAAGTAGCTCTTCACTAATAAGAAGAACTATCGACAAACGGATGGAATAAATTAGCATGTTATTTGATTGTACTTGGAAAAAAAAATTGGTATTATCTGAAGAATTACACCCTCAATATTAGTATTATTATAGAACTCCAAGATAATAGACCACATGCTTCTAGTAAAGTCCTTTTATATGATGATAATAAATGAAATGACAGTTTAGTAAAAAAAAATGTTCACAGAGAAAGAAAAAAATTACTAATCCCGCAATTGTTATTAATATTGGTCGTAGTTTAACTAATTAATTCTGGTATTAAAAAGTGCTTATATATATATATATATATATTTAATATTTTATATGATTAGTGAAAGAAAGATAAGTGTCACCACCTTTTTTCAATGGGTTTTCATATAGTGTCTTTTTGAAAGTTTCATTTGTAACTTTCCTTTTTTTTTAGTAAGATATCCATCTAGAAACCACCTATGGAAAAAGCTCTACTGCACTATTCTTTTTCCTAAATGGTATCTCATATAAATTAAAAGTTTAGGTTTTACAAAGAGTAGATATAGTGTTGTATATATTCTGATACCTTGGAAAAAAGGTATCAAAAGAGTTGACTAAGATTTCATTTGGCTTATAATATACTTGTTTCTTTTCAAAGAGAGTGTTTTAAAATCCTAGTTCTAACTTCAAAATGCATTGCATGAAAATCGAATCCACCGAGAGGTGATATGCATAGACACACGGAGGTTTTGTAAAATTGATTCAAAATTTGAAGTCAAACACAAAATTAACTTTTTGGAATTTTGATTTGCCCTATTCACTCCAAAAGTTCTCATTATTTACGAAAATGTCACCAGAAGACTTACTCGAAGACTTTAAGTAAGTCTTCGAAAAATGTGTTTTACTCTGTCATCCTTGTCTTCATCAATTATTCAAATATAGTCAATTGCAAAAGTAACCTACGCAAACTTCCACAGATGGTAAGCAGACTTAATGTAAAAGTTGAGAAGTCCATTGGAAGACTTACCGGAAAGTCTTCTGTAAAAAGTCAAATTTCTGACACAGATCGGTTAATTACAAAACTAACATGTTTATCCGGGAAGTCCATTGGAAGACTTTCACGAAAGTCTTCTACGACAATGTATAATAAATCTTCATTTTCTTCAAATTTAAAATAAAGTTTTAAAATTTTATTGTTAATTCATGTGTTTTAGACAATATTTGGGGTCCCGAATGAAATCTATAACTTTATTGGTGATTATTTAAAAGTTATCAAATATGTTTATTAATGTTTATAGCTAGTGACAGAAGACTTTCATGGGTTAATTTTTTGACCTTGATATTTTATGTTTGTATATAAAAACATAATAAGTTATAAGATATTAGAAGAAAAAATTAATAAAGATGGAAGACTTAATTATAAGTCTTATAACAAGAAGACATTAGAAGACTTCTCAGAAGACTTAATTATAAGTCTTCTGGAAATTCTTCTAACGTCTTCTTGTTAGAAGACTTCCCTGAAAACTTAATTATAAGTCTTCTAACAAGAAGACTTCCCAGAAGACTTAATTATAAGTCTTCTGGAAAGTCTTCTAACGTCTTCTTGTTAGAAGACTTCCCATAAAACTTAATTATAAGTCTTCTAACAAGAAGACATTAGAAGACTTCCCAGAAGACTTAATTATAAGTCTTCTAACGTCTTCTTGTTAGAAGACTTCTCATAAAACTTAATTATAAGTCTTCTAACAAGAAGACATTAGAAAACTAGTATAGACCTTGATGCTCAGAATAGATTTAAGTATTTATGTAACATTTGATATTTAGTGAATTTAGCTAAGTTTTTTTGAAAAGTATTATCCTTTAACCATAGTAAATTTGATTAATTTTTTATGTTATTGTGTTTTGCTATTGAATTTGTATCAAGAACTTTAATAATGTCAAGTACTTTTGGCAAAATAATATTGTAGACATGAATATATTTACCATTTTTCATTAATATCTCTTAAATTTACAAAAAAATCACAATTAAAAGAGTACACCTAAAAATCACAAAACAACTATAAACAAAATTATTATAGATCATTCCTTTACAACAAAAAGTTTGGACTTCATAACATGATAGAATACTTCCGTGGAAGTCTTCTAGTGCATTATTTGTTGGAAGAAGTGCATTATTTGTTGGAAGAAGTGCATTATTTACAAAAAGTCTTCCAAGTCGTCTCAGATCTGAAAAATCTGCATATCTAAACAAAATAAATCAGTGAGAAAGACATGAGATAAGAATTAGAAATTAATATAAAATTTAGTTTTTTTATGAAAGACTTATTTGAAAGTCTTCTAATAGAATACCTCTTAGAAGACTTTTAGACCCTAAATTTACTATTCGCCCAGAAGACTTTCGCGGAAGTCTTCTAGTGCATTATTTATTAGAAGACTTCTGAGAAGACTTCCATAAAAGTCTTCCGAGAAGATTTCCATGAAAGTCTTCCAAGTCGTCTCAGATCTGAAAAACCTGCATATCAAAAAAAAATCAGTGAGAAAGACATGAGATAAAAAATTAGAAATTAATATAAAGTTTAATTTTTCTTATGAAATACTTATTTGAAAGTCTTCTAATAGAATACCTCCTTGAATACTTACTTGAAAGTCTTCTAGACCCTAAATTTACTATTTACCCAGAAGACTTTCGAGGAAGTCTTCTAGTGCATTATTTGTTGGAAGACTTTCGAGAAGACTTCTATGAAAGTCTTCTAAGTCGTCTCAGATCTGAAAAACTTGCGTATCCAAAAGCATTCAATTGACTTCAAAACATTGAAAAGCTTCAAAAGTAAGGTAAAAACTTAAAACAACAAAAAGAGTTTTCAAAAGTTAAGAACTTTAAGCAATAAGAAGTTACCAAATGATAAAATATGATTTATAAATCTACCTTTAAAGAAGTGGAAGATGAGAACCATGTGATGAAAAACCTGCAAAAAATAATAAGTGAAAAACATGAGATAAAAATGAGAAATTGATAAAAAGTTTGGTTTTTTAAGTTCAAACAAATTAAAGATAGGTTGAGGAGTTTTAAAATGAGAAAATTACATTTTGTTGCAGCCATTTAAGAGAAAGAGAGATAACGTGTAAATTTTTCTTTATATAAAAAGACAAAATTTTCAATAAAATTAAATATTTTTTATTCAGAAGACTTTCAAGTAATTCTTCTAATAGAATAAATTCTCGAAGACTTACTTGAAAGTCTTCTAAACCCTAAGTTTACTATTCATCCAGAAGACTTCCGCGGAAGTCTTCAAATACATTATTTGCTGGAAGACTTAAATCACATATACTCTAAACTCAAAATAACTAACTAATTAGAAACAAACACTTTATTAAATTTAAATAAACTTTAAAATCTAAATTTATATCACTTAAAATGTCTATAATTAGATGATTAAGATTTTTCCCCAACCAAAATATTTTTTAAGAAATTATTAAATTATTTTGAAGATCTAATACACTAGATCTTATGGAAGATTTATGGAAGACTTATTGGAATATTTATGGAAGACTTATTGGAAGATTTATGGAAGACTTAATAATAGGCGGGAAACCTAAATTATTTTAAAATCTTAAGCGGGAAATGGTAGTTAAGTCTTCTACTAAGTCTTCTATTGCATTATATCTTCGAAATTTAAGTCTTCTGAAACCCTGAAATCAAATATATTACTAAATCACATACAAAAACTTTATTAAACTTAAAATAAACTTATAAAGTGTTTAATATATACAAAACTAAACATATAGGTCAAATTTAGTTTTGGAAAAAAAAATTAAGATACCACAATCTCACCCTAAACACACACATACAATACTATAACACAGTTATCAAACCCTAAAACAAAGAATATCATGACTAACTTACATTCACTAATCTATGTTGAAAACTATTTAATTTTAGAAAATCTAAATTTACATCATTTATAAATATCTATAGTTACAATATTAAATTTTTTTACTAATCAAAATATTTTTTTATTAAATTTATAAATTATTTTTAGAATCTACATCATGAGAAGACTTTCAGAGAAGTCTTCTCAAAAAACTTCCCTGAAAGTCTTCTTACACTCAGAATTATAATAGTAAACTAAAATACTGTTTTTTTTTTAAGTCATGAAAAAATGTTTATAATTTCACTAGTCTTTTGAGTTACTATTGCATTTGATTTGAATTGGGATACTTTCTTGCATTTAAAATCAAGTTTTGAATCTTGCCAAATTCCCAAAACACACACACTAAATGTACAAAGAGTTGATCAGTCAACGATTTGCGCAAAAGTAGAAGAACGACATGCATCAAGATTCCACACAAAAATATATTAAAAAAAAACGACTCCTTGTACGTACTAGATGATGTTCAATGCCCTCTTACGTTTGAGTTGGAGTTAGAATTGAAGTCATAAAGTTATTGAGAAAGTTCATAGTAATAGTATCAAGTACTCTCCAATCTTGAGTAACAGTGACTTGGTTAAGAAAAGAAAAAACAATTATCATGTGATCCAAAAGGACACACTCATCACGAGCCTCACCGCTCACAATCACCGCATATCCTTTTGATTTGCGCTGCTCTATGCTTTATCACATGAAACCAGAGAGACTCTCTCTCCAACCGATAGAAGAAAACAAAGACCAACACATGCATATATATATACATATATATTATTAAAATCTTATTGAACAGTTGTGGTCATTGATCATCTGCAAAGCAGTATTCTTCGTTTCTGTTTTTTTTTCTTGTGCTTTTCATACGTATAAACACTGTTTCTTTCACTAACCAACAGTTTTTTTTGTGGTAAGCTAACAGAACAGTTCTTAGGCCTGTGTTGGAAATCCCCTTGAATGGAGAACCGTCGAGGTTTATGATAAATTCTTCCTCATAGTCTGTGTTCAAAATCGAGACTTTATATATTCTTTACTCTTTGTACAGCCAAGTAATATGCGGTTGAGCTACCCAAGTCTGGTTCGAACACAAGTTTTTTTTTCTCAACAAAACTACTAACATTAACCATACCTCATTTTTGAACCAAACATTACACTGAGTTGCTGATGTATCTCATGTTTTCCATCTTTATGTTAATGTACTTATGTTGCATATCATCTCCTGGTGGTTACTTGCGACACATTGTTCTGCTACTATTCTTATCTTCTGAGGATCTTGTCTCCACACTTTTGTTCTCAAATTGCTTTGGGTGAATTTAATTTGAGTACTTAGAGCATTAGTGTCTACGAATAAGTACTACTAGGTGTTTGTCCGCAATTTTGCGGATAGTAATATTATCCAAAGAATTATATATTATATTTATACTGTTATAATTTTGAATAATAACTAAAAATAATATTTAAAAAAATTAACTTAAAATAGTTTGATAATAAAAAATTACAGTATATGTTTTTAAAAGAGATTTGAGATAGCTCAACAACATAAATGTAAGTCACAAAAAAATCTTTCTATTGCAAAGAAGCAATATTATAATTGGATCACGTAATTGGTTGTTGAATTATCTTTTGTTTTATAATACGTCAAAAATGGAATTATTCTATCCTTCAAAAAAATAAAAAAGTCATTTTTTGTGTAGTTCCAAAACGACGGTCAGATACTTCTATAGTTCATCGGATTAACTGATTTGTTTTTCTTATATTCGGATTCGCTTAACAGTTTTTAGTTTTTAAAGACATTAAAAAGTTAATTTTTATTATGTGTTACTTTTAAAATATTTGAAAAAACAAAAGTTGTTATATGATTAAAAATAATTACATTTTATTTTTAGATATGAATAAAGTATATAAATCTAAAATTGCAGATTATTGATTTTAGAATTACTTTTATTTATCACTGTTAAAAATGAATAAAAATCTAAAATAAGCAACTACTGAAATTATAATATATTTTTAAAAAGTTCACCTATAAATCTACATGTAATAAAAATAACCTTAATAACTTCTGTTTTGTTATATAATAAACTAAGTGATTAGCCGCGCGCATGCTGAAAGTAGAAATTATATACTAATAATCGTTGAATACTAACTTTAATCGTTCAACCATCATGTCATACGTCCGCAAACGTATAATCGTTAGAACATCATTATAAGGTTGATGGGTAGGGTCATGTTTGTTGATTGTTTTAAGCCTATTTAATTTACACCATCTCACCTCGATATGAATCATTGTATTTTTGAAATAATATTGTCAAATAACATTTGACACTCATGCTTGCGCGAAATAAACATTAATTAT